>BCII01000001.1:3751444-3962584 GCA_001972285.1 Erythrobasidium hasegawianum | reverse complement strand
GAGTGTGCGTGCGACGAGTGTGCGTGCGACGAGTGTGCGTGCGACGAGTGTGCGTGCGACGAGTGTGCGTGCGACGAGTGTGCGTGCGACGAGTGTGCGTGAAAGAGTAACAGAAAAAAAAAACCGGTTATATATTAAATTTGTCCTTGCTCTTGACAAGCAACCGAGAACAACACGTTTAGTGTATGGTCTGATTGGCCCAATGGTCAAGGTGCGCCTATTCATTCTATCCTCATCGGGGTCTTCCTGCTGACTTCTATGAATGCAGGCGTCTGCCTACGATCTCAGGTCTCAAGCAGAAGATTGCGCGTTCGAGTCGCGTGTCGGACTATGTTTTTGGTCGATTCTAGCATCATCTGATGCCGTACAAGCCTTGGCGGAGGTTCCCAACAGCTTTTTTTGGCCGGGCCCCCTTGGATAGCGACCCTGCCTGAGGGAAAGTCACCGGAAACGCTACAACAGCATGAGTACAGCTGTAATGCCCTCTTTACTCCTTGGAAAGGCTGGTTAGACGTCTAACCTACCTCTGTGCTGCCTGTTCCTGAGGTGGTAAATTTTCAAGAATTTTCTGACAGGGTGCAAACGGTCCGGAGTGACTGTCAATGCCCAAACAGTCTTTCTAATGTCACATACTACAACTACTGCACAAGGCCGGTCGGGAAACCGGCATTTCGATATACGCTTTTTTTCTCTCTCTTTCCTGGAAGTACTTGCACCGTAGCTGCAAAACGATGGCTAAAGCTCTATAGGGCGGTCCCTTGCTACAAGCAATATGATGATACCGCGCCTACAAGGGCTCGCCTGCACAGTCGTCCTTTACATAGGCGGAGAACGGGACTCAAATGGAATGGGGTGGTGTAAATAGTAGAGAGCCCTTGTTGGCACGATGCAATGCAACATGATTGTCCATTTCTTCCACTAATATTCTCTATAAAGCTACATAGGCTACAAGTGATGCGATAACGAGGGATGCTGCGGATACTGAAAAACGAGAGGCTGATCCAGTAGCTTTTGAGCTACCGATGGCACTGGCAGTCGCTGCAGCGGTGGCTGACGAAGCTGCATACGACATTGTCGAATTGGCCAGAGTCGCAAACCCGACTTGGGTATTTGCATAGTCATAGATTGAATATACATTCTTGAGGAAGGCGTCGCCGATGATGGCGATGTTGTTGCCGTTGGGATCATTGGCATCTTGAGCGACGATTGCGAACACGCATTGCGTTCGCTGTTGATCGGCGTATCCAAGCAGCATATCGCTTAGATCGACTTCGAACTGACGGTTGTTGAAGACGGCAGATAGAGTAAAGGTAGGGGTATCACATGGAATGGACCAGTAGCCTTCATTGCCGTATGTTTGGCCGTTGAGTGCGCCATAGAAAGCTTGTGCGACCGCCGTAGGCACATACCACAAAGAGGTGCCGGTGTCGATCGCTGCAAGCGATGATGTCCCCGACACAGTCTTGCCATCAACGGCCAAGCCCTGTGTCTGCACTTCCCAGTAGCCTTCGAGCGTAACATCGGAATAGGTGATGTCGCCGGTATATCGAGCAGAATTGATACCGCCAACGGTCATCTCTCCTCCTCCGATAGTACCGCTAGACTGCTCGGTCAAGTCGTAGGCACGCTGCAGATAGAATGCGAACACATCGGAAGCCAGCTACCCGATGTGTCAGCTTGGGTCGCCAAAACGAGTCAAGTATGCTCACCGACTTGGACCGCACAAGGTTTTCAAACCACGTCGGCTGCCCGGACGAAGCTATACTATCAAAGCCCATTCCCATAATACCGTCTGACCCGCTGCTCGCAAAGATCGAGCTCGTCTCGTTCGCTAGTGCGAATGTCTGATTCTGTACAGTGAGGCCAGCGACAGTGACTGTGTCACTAGCCAGGTTACCGGCAGTTTCGCCTGTGCCATAGCGGATATCCCAATCGACGTTGTGCTCGACCAGTCTAATGAAAACAGCTTAGCTGAATGCAACAAGAAAACAGATAATGACTCACGATGATGAAGCACTAGCTACGAAGTTGGTATGCGTTGTGCTCTTCGTCGGAACCCAGAGGTCGGATGACCCTGTATCGAAGGTGAGGAGGAACTGTTGCGACGGCGTGCCTATGTCTGCTTTGCCGTAGTATTGAGTATCGAGTCCACCAGAGAAAGCTACAATGAAAGCAAGTTAGCATCCCTTGGCATGCCACAAACAAGAATCTCGCCCTCACAATCGATGAGCTCGACGGAGCCGCTTCCTCCTCCGCTCTGCCTGCGTGCCAGCGATTGTTTCGCAACATCAAATGGTTCTGTCTGACTCCTCCTGCTTCTCTTCTGAGTTCGAATGGCTCGCGAAAGACCTTGCTCCAAGTTGCGCTTGTACCGCGCGTTTGAGTGTGCGTATTTATTTGCGATGTGCTCCTTCTCTGCTTTGAAAGCACTTGTATCAAACATTCCATTTGCATCTGCAAACGTACGTCCACGTCTTGCTAGTGTATAGGTGTGAAAGCCAGCCTCTTCGGCCTGCGAAGGTGCTGCGGCTGCTGCTGGTCTTGCTGACGTTGAAGCCAGAGCCAGCACGCACAACGAGAGTGGTAAGCCAGCAGTATACATGGCTTTATAAAAGTGTTGAAAGTGTTATCAAGAAGGTGGTACAGAGTTAAGATATGTTGAAGAAGCAAGAAACAAAGAGCTCCCAGCTCTTGGCTGCGGTGAGGCACGCAGCGTTGCCACCCCTACGCTGCCGGAGATTGCAACTCAGGCTGGCTGCGCACAAAAAAGACAAGAGGAAACGCTGCGCACGTCAGCGAGAGCATGCTACTGCGCAAGCTGTGCAGCGAGTGCTCTTGTCACAGAAGTTGACAGAGCAAGTCTGCCGAAGAGCTGCGGACAGATCTAATCAGATCAGACATCAAAGGCGTGATCTGACAAGTGATATATCAGATAATTATATATTCTGTGTAACAACGACAGTAGCACTAGTACATCGCGAGGCGCAAATCTGACTAGCCGTCCTTGCTGAAGAGCCGTCCAATCTTTTTAAAGCCAAAAGGCCGATCTGAGGGCTGTGTCTGACCGCTGAAAGTCCCGGAAGAGGTAGATCCCAGTTGCGGCGTACCAGAGCGTGATCCTTGTCCGCTCGATGCTGATGAAGCACCCTGTAGCATTGGCAGGCTTCCCATGAAGAGGTTAAGATTGTGCGCCAGTGCTGAGTTAGGCGATGTAGGCATTGTAGGTAGATGTAGACCAGGTAGACCTATTCCTATTCCACCTACGCCGATGCCAATACCACTAAGGCCTGCCGATGAGGTGTTAGTCGCAGTCGCCTGCCCACTGTTGCCGACATCCATCTCTGTTCCTGTCAGGAGAGAAGTATCTGCTAGATCCCGCAGCAGAGACGTCTTTGCCAGGAAAATGTCTAGTAGATTATTTTGCTCGGCTCTTCGCACGCCCTTAAGGTCCAGCATCTTCTGGAAATCTGAGAACGATTGACAGGGAATGAGGACGAGATAGTGGTCCACAAAGGCTTCGGGTGGTTGCTCGGGACACATGATGACCTGCAGCATTATGTCCACTTTGCCTATGCTCTTAGCGACCACGCGATTGTAGCTGCCAGGGCCAAGCGTCAGTATAACTTCGCACAAGCTGGAAACAAGACATACGAAGCTAGAGCAGTAGAGCCTTGACCTTCGCCAGCCAATCTGGGCAGCTGCAGCAGGCAGCTCTTCAGGCGTTGTAAATCCAATAGAATCTGTAGAGGCCAGTGAGGACCACTCATGAATAGATTGTTTAGATAGGCTCACCTGCTCAGCACCCGTAGGCGAGATCGGCCTTGCCCGCTCAATGGCTTGGGTGAATCGCATCAGAACAAGCCTAGAAACTTCATCAGTCCCTTACGTTATGCTTATATCAAGTTACGAAACGTACCCAACGACCTTGTCACAGAAGCTCCTGAAATACTTCCTGTGCTCGACTTCCGTCTTGACCAGATCCGCGACCCTGTTTATAGCCAAGGTAAAGTCCTGAATATACGAAGATTCAGAAGAGACGATAGTGTTATCTCTCCAAGGTGATCGTAGCATGGCGTTCAAGGCAGGCTCCAAGCTAAACTCTAGCTCTTTGAGCAAGGACAAAATGGCTGCAGTTACGACACTATGACAAGATTGTAAGCGGACACAAGTGACTTCGCAGTTTGAAGAGGGACGTACGTCGTGAAGAGATCCCTTTCTGGTTCTAGAAAGACGCGATCTTTGAAGTCTGGATGAATCCGACGCTTTAGCGTGTCTTCAAGCTGTATCATCTGCCCGTCAGTGTGCTCTCAAATCGCTTCAAGAGATCCGTCTACCTGTGTTGTCGTCTCTGCACAGTAGTCTGCTGTATTCAAGACTAGACATGCTTGCAGTATTTCTTGCTGATTGACGCGACCCTCTGAGGAGTGCCGATCCGTTCTGGCAGCAACGTCTCAGCTGTATCTTCGCCTTTCATTTTCAGCTACTCACTTGGACAACAGCCCTCCTAGCACCTCCTCCGCGTACACTTTGAGCCACTTCTTGTAAACATTGCAGAGTTCCAAAAAGGTAGTCTTGGTACTCAGCTGGGCGCATCTCTCGATTGTCTCCCTGTAGAAGTGGAACAACTCCATACTACTAGGCAGGACCGAAGCAGGCCGGACGTTTCCATTCTCATTGGCTTCGCCTGCTGCAGTTTTGCCTGCAAGAGGCTCTTTACTAGACCGCCAGCGCGATATCATCTCACTCAGAGAACGATCTTGTGCATCTACAAAGATGCCTAGATATGGTTCGAACACGGAAGAGATGGATACGATGGCGGTGCCATGCGTGATAGGCGACAGAGTGGTGATTTGCTCAAACTGTAAAGGAGAGGTCAGAAGCGGAGTCTAAGTAGATCCTGTGCAACACTCACAGGCATCTGAAGCTTCTTGCTCATCTCGCTTTCGAACTCGGTCGCTTCGTTGAGCGCCTCCAACAGCCTCTTGACGTCTAGCCCGCTTGCGACTCTGACAAGAACGCTCTTCAAGTCATCCTTGGTGACTGCAGCGAACGAAGCCGCGAGACAGTGCGGAACTTTCCATTCTTTCGGGAAAATACGAGCATGTTCGCCCTCTTCGTACTGTTTCAGCAGTCTTCGGAACCAGGCATATCGCCTGGAGAGGTTGTCGATTTGCCCGGCTTCTTCTGAGGGCCTGAATATGCGGCGGTAGTCGTGTAGCTGCTGATTGCAGTACCATTCTAGCAAGGCATGTCTTGCGTCCGGCCCCACCGCATCAACCACCAAGCAAGCCTCGCTCAGCTGAGTGACATTGATGCCTTCGGGATTGTTATGAATGGCAGTATCACGGCGACCCATGCTGTATGCTACATCAGCATTCTCACTGGACCTCAGAGGTTGCAACTCACGCTTTCTGGAAGTCGTCCATCACTTGCGCTCGCATGACGCCCTGGATTTCGTTGACGCCTTTTAGAAGTCCATTGATCCTGTCTATCGAGTTGAAAGCTCTGAAGTGAGCTGCTAGCTCCTTGACAGCCTAGAGTGATACCGTCAACAAGCTTTGAATGCTATGGATGTCGCAGAAGCTTACACTGAGAGCATGCGCAGACTCTTTATAGTGTCTGCCTTTAGCCTGTCGCGACAGCTGATCGAATGCGACTACCAGCATCTGGAACCGCTTGACCCCGGTGATACTGCCTACGATATTCTTCTTCGCCAAGTCCAGCGTCTTTATATCTCTTGTGATATCTCTGACAATGATCTCAGACTCTGTTGCGCCCGTCCGTAGATGATGTATCTGGGTGAAGAGTTCCGTGATGCGTTCCTGTGCCGCTGACATCCGGTCCAGGGACTGTGCAGCAGCAATATCTGCATTGAGTCTTGCTATTGCGCGTCTCTGGCTTGCTATCCGGTCGCGTATGCCGAGCTGGATCACTTCGAGGCGGTTGTATGTGTCTGATTCGCGTCAGTCAGTACAGGTTCGCAGCAGTAAATCCAGCATCATTTCGTAATGTACCGATGTTCTTGTTTTCGCCGTCTTCACCGTCTTCGTCGCTGTTTGCAAGCAGGCCGTTCAAGGTGTCTTCAATGCTCCAGCTGTCTTGGGGTTTGTCTCCTAGCATCTCTAGGATCTCGGTTGGAAGCTGCTGCATCTTTGATTAAAACAAAGTCTTGAAATTCTTCAAATCAATCCAAAGGAACGTCTTCAAGGCTTCTTGACGGTGTTAGCTGGTCATCAAGAGAGCCTTTGAACGCCCGGCTCTTGGCTTTGTAGGGCCAAATCGCATGGAATGGCAGACGGACGACAGCGATTTGAACAACTTGCACAATGTCGGAATGGCCAGCACCTCGAGCAATCCATGGCTGGACAGTACTCCGACAAGCTCGCTCGCTTATCGCGGTCCTGGCACCCGTGACTCTGGCAAGGCTGCCAATGGCCACGTAGACCCCAGCTTGAACAATTTCCTGCTTCCTGGTAGTCATCAGTCTCCATTGCCGGCTCAACAGGATGATCTGATTCAGGAAGCGACTCGGCCGTCACTCTCAAGACTGACATCGTCTAGCGGATTGCTGCACGGCCTGGACAGGCTTTCTCTTCTTGGTTCTTCGTCCAATCTACTTGGTAATGCTAGCACCGAATCACTCTCTACTCGCGAAGATGCCTTCAGCGGTCAGCGACGTAGTCTTGACGAGCTCCGTAGACTGCGTGTGAAAGGCAAGGGAAGGGCGAGAGCCGGATCAACAGACTCTGTGAACGGTGCAGATCTAGGCTGGTCCAGCTTGCAAAATGATGGGAGAGATGCCATCCTGCACGTGGTCGAGAAAGGCGATACTTTGGCCGGGATAGCCTTACTCTACGGCTGTACAGTAAGTTAGCAACTGAAGCTTCTATATCGGTACCTAATCATTATCACAGACGCAAGCTATTCGGACAGCCAACAAGCTCTGGCTGAATGACCCTATCCAGTTGCGGAAGACCCTCTACGTCCCGCTTGACACTTGCACTCAACCGCCATCAAAAGAGGTTGAGTTTGTCCAGTCCTCGTCAGAGGATGTACTGCAAATGTACTCGAACACGTGCGAAAAAGGTTCTGCCGGTATTCCAGCTTCATCAAATGGGCATTTTCGATCAGTATCTGCTGGTCGCATGAGTGCTCCTCATTCGGGCCGCTCCTCTCTGGATGTTGATCGTTCTTTCTCTTCCATCCGACCCTTGTCGAGGCAGAGAGGCGATTTCCTTTCGGAAGACTTGTCTACGATACATAAACCTGTAGCAACCGTATCATATCTGTCCTCTACCAACTCCGACTATGGTGAGGGCTCGGACTACTATGGCAACGATTCAGCGAGCAGCACCGGCTATCAGACGCCCCCAATCCAGTCTAGCGATCTTCCTTCGACGTCTGTTTCGCCAGCGCCTGCGAGGATGCAGAAGACACTCAAGATCGTTCAAATACCCAACAGCACGTCAAAGCTCCCCAAAAGCACAAGTATAGGCAAATCACCGCTCATTTCCGTAGACAACCTTAGCGGCTCTGCCAACTCAGATGCTTTCCCATCTGGTTCAGCCACGACTCTCCTGCCCTCTCATTCGGGCGATCGACTCTCAGTCCTTGCTGGCTCATCTCCCAATTTGCGGCTACGTCCGCGCAGTCCCATGACTGATCCTTATTCCGGGCAAAGTGGCTCTGCGAATTCATCAGACACCCCTGTCACTCTTGCGTTCGCACCTTCTGTCGAAGATCGAGATCCAGTGGCTCTCCCTTCTCACCAGTCTTCGCCTCTGCGAAGAGGCATTGGCAAGCGGAAATCGTCCACCGACAGAGCACCGGCCTCGCTCACACATCCTCGACTAGCAAGTACGACTAAGAACGTTGTATCTGCGGGTACGGGCTTCCTAGCTTCGCTTATAGGAACGACAACCAGTAAACAATGGCTAGGCACGTCGGATTACGATGAGGAGATGCAACTGGCTAGAGACTACAGGAATCGGACAGCTTCGGGAGGACATCAGAAATTACCAAACAAGAAGCAGGTCGAACGGCAGAAAAGCACAGACACCATTATGCCGCTTATTTCTCACAATTTTGTCGACTCTGGACGTAGGGCGTAGATATCGGTTTGCTTATCGGGTAGTCACGTAGTATGTTCCCGCTCTAGAAGTTATGTGCCCATGTTGTGTGTACAGAAACGAGGTATAGTCGCTAACTTGTGAGTCAGTCCTGATACTGTTAGTCAGCGCACTGACGCCTGAATCTACAGGACGTAACGTTGAAACGTACTAATGTGGACAGCAACAACTGCGCTGACGGCCTTCCCATGTCCTCAAGGCTGACATCATGGATAAAGCATCCTGACAACGCTGTAGCGATAGTGACCGACGCTTTATATTGCCTGGAGGAAGGCTTTCTAACCGATACCTACCTGAACACTGCAATAGCCAGAAAGTGCTCTTGCTCTATCACCAACTGAAGAACGTTCCTTTCTCGAAATGTCTATCGCTGCCAAGCGAGCCCTAGCTGCAGAGCGAAGAAAGAAGAAGGATCCCAACGAGCCTAATCTATGGAGGCTGCTCTTCGGCAAGAGAAAGAAAGCTGAAGGTCCGATGCAAGCTCAGCAGACGAAGAAAGGGAAACCAAAGGGCCGTGTCGCGGCTGCAAAAGATCTGAACAGCAAGAAGGCTGCACTAGCGGTTGTTCACGAGAAGGACTACTATATGTCTGGTGCACTACCTGCCGGGGCCGAGATCAGCAGGACTGATCCGGCGGTTGGTCAGCTGGTCCGGACAAAAGGGAAGTCAAGGTACATGCCTGTCTCCTTAAATCAACTCATTGGACCGGATGCACCTCCTCCAAAGCTACTTTTGCGATCTGAATCTGCAGATATCCAAGCTCGAAGGGCTTCGCTTCTCCGTCCTCAGATCCAACGGTACCTTAGCTCATCCCAGCCTGAACGTATTGCAAAGCGTATTCCCGTTAATGAAGACATCAAATACAACATTGGCTTTACCCTAATCTACGATCCAACGAAACTCATGGAGTACCTGATAGCAATACAATGCTGGAGTGGTCGAATAGCTGAACATCTCCTAGTCGGAGCTATACAAATGATGGACTTATCTATTATCGTTCTGAAGAAGCCGCTTATTATCCTCGCTTATGAGTCGGAAGATATCGAGACCCGCAACTTGATTGGCGGTAAAGCGATTATAGACCAGACTCGAGAAGCGACAGCCAAGAAGCTGGATATGAGAAAGTGTAAAGAAGGCACTTTGCAGGTCAAGTTTCCAGGTGTGCAGGAGTTGCGGTGGATGCCCTGCCGTGCACTGTTCCTGCTGTTGGATCCAATGAAGAAATCTCCAACGTGGTAGCTGTATCACAACTACTCCTCGTTCGACATGGTATAAGGCAGTCTAGAGAAAGCCGGTCCATTCTTTGATGATAGAGACTATGCTGGTTGAAGATGCTAGATATACAACGGGTTGAGCCTGTTATGAATATACTAGAACAGAATTATACTAGAAAGACGAATAAGATAACAGCAGCATTATGTTAAGCTAAGCATACCAAGAATAACGTTAAAATGAGGCTAGCCAAGACTATACAGACATCTTCATCTCCAGCTTCGGATGCGGTTTATATCCTTCTACTATAAAGTCTTCCGTCTTGAAATCATCTATATCACTAAACTGATCTCTCGCCCACTTCAACTTCGGAAAGTCCCTTGGTACTCTTGTCAACTGCGTTTGTAGCGCATCGACATGATCTCTATACACGTGTGCATCCCCCAACTGCATAATGAGCTCGTGCGCATCTGTATCTGTTATTTTCGCTATCATGTGCGTCAACAAAGCATAAGATGCTATGTTGAAAGGTATCCCTAGACCCAAGTCCGCCGAGCGTTGGTACATCAAGCACGAGAGCTTGGGTCGCGAGGAAGGAGTTTCAGGAAGAGTGACGTAGAACTGGCAGAACATATGACACGGTGGAAGAGCCATGATCGGAATGTCTGCGGACAGAAATTAGCTATGGCTTGTTAGCAGTGGTGCTTGGACGCACCCGCTGGGTTCCAAGCACTCATGATGATTCTCCTATCCGTAGGGTTCTCCTTGATCTTCCTTATACATTCCTTCAACTGATCCACACCTTGACCTTCGTAACTACTTTTTGCATCCTTATATTTCGCTCCAAAATGCCTCCATTGGAAACCATACACCGGTCCAAGATCACCTTCTTCTCTATCTGTCAGACCTATCTTATCCAAATATTCGCGTGAGCCATTCCCATCCCAGATATGGACGTCTTTGGCTTGTAGTAGGGAATTATGCGTGCTTCCGTGAATGAACCACAGTAGTTCTTCTAATACACCTCGAAGAAAGACACGTTTGGTCGTAAGCAGGGGAAGAGTCATGTCTGCTAGAGAAAATCGCATCGACGGAGGTGCAAACAGAGAGATGGTACCAGTTCCAGTACGATCGGGCTGAAGCGACGATGATAGCTAGTTAGAATTGATAGTCTACGTCTGTAAGTGGTCTTGTTCCCTCCTTACTCGGACTTGTCCTCGTTCCATGATGTCGCGGATCAGGTTTAGATACTGCGTCTCGTCGTGCTGTTTCGCAGGCGCAGATGCTTCATAATGGCCATTCGTAGATTCAGACATTGTTATTGTTGTCTTCGTAGCAGGCGAAGCAGAGTATTCAATGTTGAAAGAGAGTAAGGCGCGTGAGTCTGCAAAACTTGGGCTGATCCGGGCGCGTAAAGAATAAACAAGGAATGCAAGCTGAACAACAGTTCAAACAGAAAGCAAAGGCACCGCACATTTTCGAGAATAACATGTTTGTATTTGTATATATGATATAGAGTGTTTTGACAGCGAAGAAAGTAGAAGAAAGAGAAAATCTGCAGTCTGCATGCGAACGGACATATACATGTGTGCTCGAAAGGAGAAACTAGAACAATACGATAGCTAGAAGAAACTAGATCGGTATCATGTGAAGATCGAGGTAAGAAGAATGCCTACGACACGGGGAGTGTAATGTGCCGATAGACGGGGGAAAGGACATTGTAGATGCACACATCAACGTTAAGGCTATATCAGGGGAAGCGAGATTATAGGAGTGAGGAAAGCCAGCCATAGAATGGTAGAAAGTAGGTGAGTCGAAGCCGCTTAGAGATCGAGACCGACGAGAAGAATGTCTTGCGAGACCTTGAGAAGACCAGCGTTAGGTGGTACGATAGCACCACCTACGTAGAGTAGCGAATGTAGCGTCTCTTCAAGCAGAGCGTCCTTCTTGTTCAAGCAAATGACGATGCCTGAACAGTCAAAGTCCTCGTCTGCTCTCTCCATAAGGTCTACTAGTCCTTCTCTGTCTAGCTTCTCTAGCTCTGGCGCGCAATACAGAGTCTTTGTGCTTGTCTCTAAAGACTCTAGGATTGCGCCTTGCATGTTCTCTGTGACTGAACCAGCCGAGTCGAGAACAATCTCCTCCTCGTCTACCTCCTCTTCAATAGGAGTGACTTTGATACCGCTCTTGGCGAGTTCTGCAATGTGCTCTGCTCCGAATACCTTGTTGAGGAAGGATTCGGTAGAAGCGACTGAAGAAGCGGCGCTGCTGAACGAGGCGTTTGATGAGGAATCAGAGTCATCCGAGAGGGTTGTCGAGATGGTCGAAGCGAATGATGATGGAATAGCAGCGACATTGGCGAGTGTCAATGGGTCTGCTGCGACGGTGGCGGCGGGTGGTGAAGGGGGATAGTTTGATGATGATGATGATAGCTGTACGTTGATGTCGAAGTAACCGGGTGCGTTTGTAGTTGCAATAGATGGGACCTGAACCTTCTGGTCTAGACGGCTGAAACTCTCACTTCCAGCTGTCGCCTCAGTCTTGAAATGGACCTCTGAGGACTTGGCGCCTGAGTTATCGATGTCTAGAAGGTGATACGTAAGCATATAGAAGTGATCTATACATGTAAATGGAAGCCTACCAGGGCCAAGACTGTCCCCCTACGCAGAACGTATCGTCCAAGTTTGTGATTGCGACGACGGCAGCGAGGTTGGATGAGCCGGATTGTGCTCCTTCAGCGCCGATAGCTGCTCTTGCTATCGACGCGGAGCTATTACTTTTTGGTTTCGACTGCATTCTCTGCTTGTAGGCGGTGGTTTCTGGGTACTGATACTGTTGGACAAGAGGAAACAAGGCTGCGGCAAAGCCTGGAAAGGGAAACGGGTCTGACCAATCACAGGAGAGAACGTGGGTTGATACTCAAATGTCGGAAAATGTCAAAGAAAGTGTTATATCGTTGTATTACGCATGCAATCATAGTAGTAGTAGGGGTCTTGTTGGGCTTTCTCCTAAACAATCGCAGCTTGGGAGCGTCTCAGTCCCGATCGCATACTTATCCCCCTACGTTGCTTGTCTAGATCCCTATACCTCTTGCCTTTATACCAACTTACTGCTGACTACTAACGACTTGGTAGGACCTCGGTACTGCTTTGACGGTCATCTGGATTTCTGATTCTTTGGGGTTCTTTGAGCCTTTCTGACCGATCACTGCCTTCCTCTCAAAGTTTCCCGGACTTGCGCGCGAAAAATTGCGCCAAAATTGAAGTCGAAAATCGCAAAGTCGGATTCTCCCCTCTGCTGATTCTCTCAAGACCTACACAAATCATGGCAGACGCAGCACCAGCAGTAGCACAAGGTGCATCAGGCGCAGGAGCAAGAGGAGGATTCGGCAGAGGTCGCGGAGGACCTAGAGGCCGTGGAAGAGGCCGTAGAGGTGCTAAACGCGAGGAAGAGAAGGAATGGGTACCAGTCACAAAGCTCGGAAGGTGAGGATCCAAACGGTCCAGGTCTCAGGCCATTTGGACAAGTTCTCGTCGAGACATCGAGATCTGACTTTCTGGGTTCGCATACGTTCACACAACGACGATACAGACTCGTGCGAGACGGGAAAATCAAGAGTATTGAGGAGATCTACCTGTTCTCCCTGCCCGTCAAGGAGTACCAAGTTATCGACCTTTTGCTCCCCAAGCTCAAGGGTGAGGCCGAAGTCCAGCTAGATATCAAGCGAAAGCTAATGTAGTATTACAGACGAGGTCATGAAGATCATGCCTGTTCAGAAGCAGACCCGAGCTGGTCAGCGTACCCGCTTCAAGGCTTTCGTCGCTATCGGAGATTCCGATGGTCATCTAGGACTCGGTGTCAAGTGCGCCAAAGAAGTAGCAACTGCTATCCGAGGAGCCATCATCCTAGCCAAGCTTTCAGTCGTACCCGTCAGAAGAGGTTACTGGGGTGCTAAGCTCGGTGAACCCCATACCGTACCTGGAAAGGTTTCTGGCAAATGCGCTTCTGTATTCGTCAAACTCGTACCTGCACCAAGAGGTACTGGTATCGTCGCCGCCCCTGCTTCAAAGAGAATGTTGCAGCTCGCTGGTATCGAGGACGTCTACACCCAGTCCCGAGGAAACACCTCCACCATGGGGTAAGTTGGCATCCTATCGTACACAATGCATCCACTAATGCTGTTCATGCCCTACAGTAACTTCATCAAGGCCACCTACGCAGCCATCACCCAGACCTACGCCTACCTTACCCCCGATCTCTGGCAAAGACTCGACTACCCCGTCCAGCCATACGAGGAGTTCTCTTCCCACCTCACCCTCACCGCAAAGAAGTTTGCCGCATAAATATCGAAGCATTCTTTCTTTGTCTGTCTTCTATCGTGTTTCAGCAAAAAATTGGCAAATTTGGCCGTTTCCTCTCTTCTTTCTTTAGCTTACATGTAGACATGTTTCCAGTTGTTTTTGCTAGTCGAAGCAACCGAATTCCCATATACATGGCAATGAAATGTTGAGTTGGAATATATCTCGTGTCTTCGGATTGAGCTTTTGTCAGTAGCATGCAGGTGACTGTGGAGGCTGCAAAGCTGCTTCGTTCACAATCCGTCAGTTGTTACGATCTATCTTCAGCGATGATGCTGCAGCGAACTTGGCTTTTTAAGTGAGCTAATAAGGTCAGGCACAGGGCACAAAGAACGTGATGCTTCTGCCACGACGACCCTTTGCAACTACTGCAATATAGCTTGTAGAAGTCCTCAATAGCACGTAGCTAATATCCAGTGCGGGAGAGTGGAAGCTGGCGTGTCAGAGATCAGAGAATAGACGCGTGCATGAGTGATGCGCGCAGAGCCTCTGTTCATTTTTATCCCTGCTCGGTGCTATACTATTACAGAAGCTAAAGCATCTCACTGAACGAGCGAAGGATATACCGTAACTAAAGCCACAACAGATATACTTTCTGAATTTTGCATGGAAGTGCAGACGATGGAGTACTAAGGAGGAGACAGTGACGAACGCTTTTGAGAGACGTAGTTTCGAGGTAGGAGTGGAAGGACGGTCGAGATTATGGCACATTGCTGGACGGATGGAAACGGGTAATGTATGGTACATGTGTCTGCTTTTTAGATGGTCCAGCATGAAAGATAAGCGAGGGACTCCATGAAGGAAGATGTATAATCCCTTAAAGTATAGAGATATTTATTACCACTCGAAGTCGCTATGAACCATATCAAGTCAGCCTCTCTTTTCACGCCATGCCATGTCTGTTCGTTCTCAGAAAAAGACGCTACTCACCCCTGACATTTACTGAACACATAATCTTTCCCCTCTGCCGAGATAACTCCATCTTTGAGTGTAATCTTCCACTTATTCTTGACCCTTTGCACCTTCTCGTATAGCGCGATGATGATATCTCCTTCCTGAGATCCTCCTAAACCATTTGGATCATCGTCATCTCCATTCAAGTCATCGTCTGATAATGCATCGTCGGATTCATCGAGGTCTGAGCCGAGTTCATTGTCGTTTGAAGGGTTGGATTTGGAGGCTTTTGAAGTGGAAGTGGTGGGTGTTGAAGTACTTGTAGAGGCTGCTGATTGAGGCTCTTTCGAAGTTGATGCAATATTAGGTTTCACGTCTTGTTCCTGAGGACATACGAGTCAGAAACCAACCGTAAGCGAGAACCTGAGACGACATAAGCCTACATCAGTCTGCTTTCCATTGCCGTCATTTTGCTTGTTCTCCTTCGGCGGGAGAGGCGGTAGCATCCCTTGGTAAGCACCTAGTCTTGCATCCGACGAGAAATCTGCTACTCTGGACATGACGAGCTTGGCTTCCCAGGACTATAACACAAAGAACACAGATGTTCCCATGTAAGCCAGAGTACGGCTCATACTTTCCTTGAGATTGTATGGCCTCACCTCCTGGAGAGCTTGGAGAACTGCATCTTCCACGCCGTTCTCTTCAAAGTCTGCACGGACACTGTTGATGACTTTATCGATGATAGCGCGGTATGTTTGGGGCTTTGTCGTTCATCATCATCATCCATGTGTCAGAAACATAGGCTATTCGAGCCCGTTCTCTTTGGCGCTGCTGCTCACGACGGCCTTGTTGGACATGGTAGATCGTAGGATTGTGATGTATGTGTCAGGTTAGCCTTAATCGTCGACCCTTGTAATCCAATCCAGTCGGGGTAAGTCTGAGCTGTGAATTAGCTTCGAGGCTTTCCTTTCAATTCAAGACTCTGGTTTGAATCTGAACCTTGGAAAGACTCGACCTCTGAATTCAATTCAAGACTTTTCAAGAACAGTCAAGACCAGACAGGATGTTCCACGCAGCTCGCAGCGTCGCTCGACGAACAGCTTTCCAGCCAGCTCTGCTCAGACGGGGCTACGCTGAGGCTGCCGACCAGACAAAGATCAAGCTCTCGTTTGTCTTGCCGCATGAGGTGGATTTGCTGTGTTTCTGTGTTTCTGAACGATGCAAAATGCTCAATTCTCGCTGTTCTAGTCCATCTACTCGTCCTCCGAAGTCGTCCAGGTCAACCTGGCCGCCCAGTCGGGAGACATGGGTGTTCTCGCAAACCACGTACCAGCTATCGAGCCATTGAAGCCCGGTATCATCGAAGTCATCGAGTCTGCTGGACAGAGCAAGAAGTGGTTTGGTGAGCTCGTACGCCCGCATGTCAAGCGCCCAGAAAGACTGACACCTTTCTTCAGCTTCTGGCGGTTTCGCAAACATTGTCCGTCGAATTTACTAAGACTATGCATGCACATTGACTGATCCTGACCTCCCTGTGAACTTCCCGCTCTCTTTCCCGCATCTCCAGCACCCCTCCAACCTCATCACAATCAACGCAGTAGAGGCTTTCCCCTTGGATGACTTCTCACCAGAGGTAAGCGTCAACTGATTATCTACACAATGCACTGCTCATGCTTTCAGCTAGGCCGTCCGCTCTGGTCTGCAAGAAGCTCAGCGTGTAGTCGACGGCTCAGGCTCCGAGGCTGAGAAGGGTATGTTCAGGCACCCCTCGAGCAGAAACACACGCTAACGAGTGTTACAGCCGAGGCAAGAGTCGAAGTTGAGGTATTCGAGGCACTCAACGCTGCTCTGAGATAGATGGATCCTTCCTGCCCCAAAATCCGCCCTGGAAAGGAAGAAGCGCCAGGCCGGGCTGTCTAGAGGAGACAGTGGTATAACTGTGTATTGAGAGTGCACTTAGAAGCAATGCATTACCTATGAAGCTGCATTCCCGCCAGACGATGTTGTTTTTTGCCTTTGACACCTCTTTCTCTCTTGCTTTCTCTTTGCTGTTTACGAAACTTGAAGGCAAAAGGGGTCAGGTAAAGCAGAAATTCAAGAGAAAACAAGGGAGAAAACAAGCATTTTCTGATGCAAGATTGCTAGATTTCACACATATATACACTACATAACATCCACCCATCATGCCCCCCAAGAAAGCTACCTCGTCAAAGGCCGCAGAGCCAGCTCACGACTTCAAGACGGGCGAAACTGTGCTTTGCAAGGTCAAAGGCTACCCTGAATGGCCAGGAAAGGTGCATTATACATCTACTTCTACTCTTTCCTTTGGCTCCCTTCTTCCTCGTCTTTCTTCTCGCGTCTTTCTCGCTGCTCGAAAATCCCCAAGTCGGTCCCCCCCTCCCGCCATCCTTTGCATACCGGCAGTACAAGGTGGAAGATTCAAGCTGACACGAGTATATACATTGTGTACAGATCACTGACCATGCAGATGCATCGGAGATCGTCATGAAGTCCAAGGGAAACAAGCAATGGCTCGTAAGATTCTTCCCGGATGGAGACTTGTAAGTCGCTGGCCTAGGAGCCTTCTAACACAGCTTATTGACCACTATACTGATGTACTATGCTTCTCCTTCCATCTCACTGGCTTTTCTCGCGTGTGTTTCGCTGCATTCCTCGCTCGTCTGGCTCTCTTCCCTGCTCGTCCCCGCTGCCTTCCAAATCGACCACCCCCAATAACACGTCCGACAGCCATTGGGCGATACCCAAAGAGATGAAATACCTCGCACCAAAGGACATTGACGCCTACTTGAGCGATACATCCAAGAAGAATGGCAAACTACGCAAATCGTACGAAATTGCCAAAGATCCAAGTGAATGGGAGGAACAGATCAAGAAGGGTGTCCCAGCTGGTGGAGAGGAGGTAGAGGATGATGAGGATGAGGATGTAGATATGCTAGATGAGGATGGCGAAGGCAAAACTAAGAAGAGAAAGAGAGGCCCAGCAGCAAAGAAGGAACCCGCTGCAAAGAAGGAGAAGAAGGAACCTGCTGCTAAGAAGAGAAAGGTGTGTAAGAGCGTCACTCCGCAAGCTCATACCAAGCTGACCGGGCTCCGCTGTGTCCCGTCGACTAGACCGACGACAAGAAGGACACCAAAGCCGCTAAGGACAAGAAGGCCAGCACATCCGCTGCTACAGAAGGTCAGTAGTCTTGACCATTTTTCCCTGCTTGCTCTACAGCTTGCAGCGCTGGCTACTTGAGCATCTGGACTGAGCATCATTATTCTCTACAGACGCCTCCCAAGGGGAGAAGACTGCTAAAGGCTGGAGAGCATCGCTCCAGAAGGCTTTCCTTACTAAGGGCCTTCCCAGCGAAGATGTGAGCCTAAACTCTGCGGTAGTAGTCCTTTTGCTGACTATTAGCATGTGTCCTCAGAAAATGCCTGAATTTGACAAGATCCTCTCTGATATGGAGAAGTTCGAGATGCAAGCTGAGTGGCTAGCAGTACGTCTCCTTTACAACCCTCTTGCAGCTAGAGCATTTGAGCTGACTATCCGTTTCATGTTCAGGCCAGCAAGCTTGGAAAAGTGCTCAAGCGAATGTCTGCTCTTTCTGATGTTCCACGAGATGGCGAGTTCAAGATCACCGAGCGCAGTGGAGCCCTCGTTGAGAAATGGAAGGAGTTGATGGCCAAAGAAGGTGAAGAGCCTTCGACTGCCGATGGTGGAAATGCAGGCGATATGACTGTTCTCCCTGAAGACGACAAGAAGCCAGAAGAGAGCGGTGATGCCCCTGCTGCGGAGGAACCCGCTAAGGAGGCTGCTGAGGCTGAGAAGACAAATGGAGATGCCGCTGCCGAGGAGAAGATGGACGTCGAAGTTCCTGTTGAGACATCCCAGACAAATGGTGCAGAAGCATAAATGCTGCATATCGCAGTCACAGCGAAGCCGTCTTCAGATGCCATCTGTAGCGGGCTGCGCCTCTAACGAAAATCACCCACTGGACAGACCCATACATCAGGGGTCCTAGAGTATCCGAAGTCTTCCTTTCTATCCTCCATAACGACCTCTTCAATCTAGTCTTTCTTTTCTCATTCTTTCCCCTGAATTCTCTGTCTGTCATACCGGTTGTATTTGTTATAGACAGAAGAAAATTGTAAAGGGACGAGCTTTCCGTGTCGTAAGGAGCCATATACTTGTGATTTCGCACAGTTTCATCTTCGTAATGTGCGAGTGGGATAGTTAAGTAATCGTTGCTGGCCTGTAAGGCTTGACGATCTCAGTTCAGCGACGGTGCGGGAAGCTAGCTAAGTCTCGGAGAAGATATTGTGCTGCTGTATGACCACCCCGTTCGTTCTATCTTCCGATGAAGGCGCTATGCAGCGTACTTTTACGACAAGAAGACTAAATCTAGGAGTTATCTTCTACCTAATCAACAAACTATACCACAGCTATGCGCAGTCTTCTATGTATATATGCGATATGAGGACCTTATAAGGGTCGGCTATAGAATTAGCAACAATGGAATATGAAAATTACACGAATACATCCTCAGGAGAGCGTCATTCGCCAGGGAAGCAGCCTAGTATGGATCCCAGTGCGTTCTTCCGATAAGATTGAATGATTCGTAGGGAGTGTCTTCATAGTGTAACTCGGGCGTATACCGTTGTAATTCTGCCCATTTATTGAAGAGATACCGCCAATAGCAGTCGACGGACTGTTTTGATATGTAATGACTCCAGAAAGCACGTCTAGGTGATCAGAACCGTTCAGCCGTGAAGCGCACGATACGAAGCACAATAGGCCAGCTAAAACAAGAACTTACTGCTTTTCGGCTAGCTTCTCGGCGAACTTGTCATTGTCCACTAGATACTCCATCGTAGAAGCTAGTGTCTTCCATTCTGTTCCAGGAATGATGACCATGTTCTGTTCAGGAGATCCCATCGTCCCGTTTATAAGGTGGTGGAAGTGCTGGATAAACTCCATGTCGGGCGATACGACCACAGATTTGCATTGCAGAATATACCTAGACTCATACTTCAGCTTTGAACACGGTAGTAGGAAGTGGTCACTCACTTTAGTCGCCCAGAGTACGCAAATCCTTCCAGATGCGCGAGGTATTTGTAACCACAATGATCGTCCATCGTGATGACAGTATCTTTATTCCTCCAATCGACTTCTTCAATCCTGGCCCACGAGTATTCCTGTGCGATATTAAACAAGTTTTTCCTCATACTCGTCATGAAAGCGCCCTTCCAGAACAATTGCGGCACTTTGTCCTTCCACGCTACTTTATTGTCATATTCGCGCGCTTTCCGAATCACTTCTTTGTAGGAACCGACTTTGGGCTCGGGCCAACTGTTGAAGCCATAATCTGGCATTAACCATAAATGCGGTTGAGTCGCTGTCCTGTCAAGCACCATGATAGGAAGGTGTTCGTCTTCTCCCTGTAGATCTACTTTAGATCCTGGAAACTCCGGAGTCCAAGAGAGCCTACCTTATCATCTGTATGGATGACAAATTCGACGTTGGGTATCGGCTCGGTCGCATAAGTGATAGCTTCATTGATGAGATATAGAGCGGCTCTCGTTCTCGAGTGTCTCTCAAACTCGAATCGCTTGATGAACATCTGCAAACACAGTCTCAGGGGGTCTTGCACGTGTGTTGCTGAAGGCGATCTTCTCACCTCGCCGTTGTAGATGAGTATCCGCGCTGTCTGCCCTCTGTCTGCTGCTCTCTCTACTTGTTGTAATGTAATGCCACCTCGTTTCTCCCAGTAAGCTGCAGCCCTATCTGCTTCTCTGACAAAAGAAGAAACACCAGAAAAGAGTGAGTTTTCCTGGCTATTCTTACCGTCGTAGGCTATTCGACATACTCGTATAAGCCAGGATAAGTCGTCATGCATTTGTCCATGGTCATCCGCCTGTTGTTGGCCGCTTCTATCTGGGCTTGCGATATCGGGGGAACACTCTTGTATGAAGGAACAAGCATCCCAGAACTGCGTACATATCGTACAGTAGATGTGAATGATTGCAAGAAGAAGCCCAAGCTCAAGAAAGCTGCGATCCAAGGCAGCAGAGGTTTCCAGACTGCCTGTCTCGGCCAGTAGTTTCGATAGAGAAGTTGGGCTTTCCCTAGCAAAGTCGACGGCTCTTCGTCCATTCCATGGCCTTTGGATAGATAGCCATAGTCGTGGTCGGTCGTCCGACTCAAGTTCCCAAATCTGCCCTTGAACATTTGTGAGTGATGAAGCAACGACTTCTTTTTTGGGACGGCTTGGATATATGACACTGCCAGCGAGCGACGAAGGTGGCAGCAAGTAGTAATTAGATCGTCGATACTTACATGTGTAGTCATTTGCAAATCATGTTTCAAGCAATAGTCTTGAATCAGCAACAGCGGAAGACCGCGCTCAACAACATGACAGTTAGCGATACTGCAATGTGATATATAGAAGTAAGAAGATTATTGTATTTCTTTGGCTAATCCATGCTGGCTACAGGCATTCATGCTCAAATAGAACGAAAGGGTGTCTTGCTAAGGCCGATGACGGGCTAGATAACCACGCAAACGTCCCTTGATGATCTCCGTATGTTCTGAGTTTACATGCTTTGCTTGTTGGCTTCAGCCTTGGTCTCGTGAGACTGTTCGTCAACCCTAAGGAAAGAGGAAAGAGGTTCAGGCAGGCCTCCAAACGAGACCGGTAGTACCTACTTGTCGCCGACGGCGTTACCAGCAGCGGACAGACGGGAACCAATGCCAGCCTCACTAAAAGACACAAACGGCTCGTTAGATCGGCGTCAGAAGCTCACCCAAATGCACGAAACGTACGAGTTCTTGGCCTGCTCCTTGTTTGCCTCCTTTGAGGCTGTGCTCGAAGCACCCTGCACTGTCTCACTGACGTAGTTACTGCAGAAGAAGTTATTGGAGTCAGCGGCGAGGTTCTGGAGCGTCTGGGGTGGATTTTAGGAAATTCTGGGCGACTGGAGGACGGGAGACGTTTGGGGAGGACGTTGACGAAGTTATACATGTTGTATAAGCTGAGAATGTTCCCTACAGTGCGTATATGGATGGGAAATATGGTGGAAAGGTTGGTGAGGTATGACGACGGTGCAGGACCAAAGCTTCCGATTCAAAGCTATGCGACTTACACTGCGGACTCAACGGTCTTCTGAATGGACTCCATTGTATATAGTGTTTGTGTGAAGTTGGAAGTGCTCGGGTTATGATGGGAAGGGAAGAAAGAGGCGAAAGAGAGGAAAGCGAAGTGAAACACATCCAGTCACCAGCCTCCCCGTGATCGAAAAAGGCACGCTAGCCTACGTCATCGTCCACGTCACGTCAATTCCCGCAGCTTCTAGAAGCTCTGGGGTTAGCCGGAGTTAGCCGACCGCGCGCGCGCCTTGTCACTTTGGCCTTTGCAAGGAACACGCTGCAACAGCTTTCGTCTGCTCTTCAATCGTCGCAAGTAGGAGGTATTGGAAGATAGATCAACGTGCATGCGTAGCCATACCAACGAGCAAGCGAGGTTGCGCGAGTGCTCAAGCTCGTTTCTTCAGAGACTTCTGCTAGAGTAGCCGTCGCTACTGTGAAGGAATCTGAATTGACTGCTATGATGTCCCTATGCTTTAAGCTCTAAAACGATATGCAATACAACAACTGCTCCCTTGATGCTAATATGCCTAAATGTCTTCCCTGCCCCCACAATGAATAATGTTACAAATGAAAGTGTGATGCCATGAGGTCGTCCAATGCTTTGATACGCAGAGGCTTCACAAAGTATGAATCGCACCCAGCTTTCATCGCTCGACTCCGGTCAAGGTCGCTGCTTTGACCGGTAACTGGAATATAATTCGATTAATGCTTGACCCCTTACACCTGAGAAGTAGCGGACTGACCCATGTATATGAAGCTCGGGGCCAGCCCATGTGCCTGCTCGTACGCCCTGATCCGAATAGTTGCCTCAATACCGTCCTTTCACACGAAAAGCCGCGTCAGTAATATAATTCTCGCAATTAGTCTCTTAAGCTCACGCAATTGGGCATTTGCAAGTCCATGACTACAAATGTCAACGGTTTGCCTGACGCGCACGCCTCCACGTATGCCTCGAAGGCCTCGTTTCCGTCGTATGTCGCTACTTGATCGTATTTCCGCCTCCTACAGTAGGCCCTGAGTATGTTGAGATTTGTTTCGTTGTCATCCACAAGTAGACACCGCAGCTGTGGAGGAGAGCCTCTTAGCCGGAGTTTGACACTAATCGCGAACTTGCTCACCTGATCTAGCTCCAGTTTCCCAGCTTGTATCGCTCTAGCGTAGCGGCTTCCTGTTTGCGATATAGGCAGACTTTGTGGTTGCTCGACGAGTAAGCGCCTCGCCTGGTCCATCGCAGCTACCAATCGATTCCGACAGGCGGGCATTTGGACGTAGACGATCTTTCGTGGGTTATCGGCAGTCTCGGCCCTCTGCCCGCCCTTAATAAGATACGTTAAGCAGATTGCGATTTGTTGAGGACCCAAGGTCTCGACGATATCCGTCTCATCTGGCGAGACCCAACCTGGGGTCATAATTACAAAATTTGCTGATTGCCGGTTATGGCTTTTTGAGCAGGAGAGCCGTTCAAGATCCGTAGCGTAGAACGAGGTTGATACTTCCATATCTGCAGGCCAATACGTATACTCAGGCAATTTCTGAATGATTTGTGACCGTGCTGCGTTCCAGCTACATGCTAGGACCGGCTTGGGTAAGGTGAAGCGAAAGGTAGATCCGACCCCTACTGCAGACTTGACAAGCTTGATGGAGCCCCCAATAAGGCATGCATTCTTGCGGGCAAATGCTAGACCGAGACCAGCATTCTGGCGGAAGGGGTCTACTTTTTGAAAAGGCGCAAAGATACGTTCTTGATCACTCTGTAGAATGAATGTTCAGCGTCGCTCGCACTTGGAGTGTCAAGGCGGAGGAACCGCTTTCGCCTCACCTCGTCCAATCCGCATCCTGAATCACTGGTCTCGCAGCAGAGCATGTTCTGACGATCATCATACCAAATCTTTTGGGTCACAAGGCCCTCGTTAGTAGCTTCAATCGCGTTCTGCAGCATAGCTGTCGTGATTTGCTTCATGAGAGCAGCATCGACGTAAAGCGTATCTATGTGATCCATGATCGCATTGTCGGAGATAAGCGTGATCTTGGCAAGTTTTGAGCGAGAGGAGGTAGATACTACGCTCTCCAGAGTAGCTTCTTCGATGTCATATATGTCGTGTAGCATAGGCTCGGTTTGGATATCATCCGTGAAGCTGTCGTATTCTAGTAGACTGTTGATCACGTTCAACAAGCTGCGACCTGATGTGTCTATAGTCTGTAATAGGGAATCAGGCTGAATGCCAGACGATTCTGCTACGCCAGAACGGTGTGGAATGACAGGATGGAGATTTGTGTCGTCTGACAGCATCTCAGATGCTGACAGTATGCCGTTCAAGCTTGTCCTAAGTGAATGCTGGACTCCTCGAAGGAAGCTGGCTTTACTATCTAGAGCTATGCGAAGCTGATGATCTTGAAAGTAACTTGCGATGGTGAGATCGACTGCCTGCACGAAGATGAGGTCCGTCTCATCAAAGACAAATTTGATGTCGCTGGTCGAGACCGTGAGGCATTGATTGCGGTCATGCCGAGAATCGAGGATGATGGCTCGCGCTGTCCTTCCCTTGTATACCCTTCGTCTGCTATCATGGTTGTATTCTTGTATGTAATGAGAGAAGAGCTCTGTGTTTTCCCAGATGTCCGCCTCCACTACCTCCAGAGAGAGAGGCTCTTCACCTAGCAGGGCTATTTTGCCTTCGATTTTAGGTTTATACTCAACTCGGCATCCAGGGAAAAAGGTCTTCACAAGTTCAATAGACTCTGGAATGATACTGGCAGGCGAATGGCTCTTTCTAGAAAAAGCATCCAGCATTTCGCGCCTCCGTCTTTGAGCTGTCTGCCTATGCAAGCGAGCTTGCGCTGCTCTGCAAGAACGACCCGCCATCAGCTATACAGTGACGTGTATGCAGTCAAGCAGATCGACATACAGGCAATGCATAATGATCTCAGCAGACGCAACCAAAGTTTGCTGCTGTGATTCTGTAAGCGCTGGTGCCTTCGAAAAGCTGGCGACGCAGAGGGAACCAAGGACCACCACTCTCCTGCAGAAGGCAGCGCATTAGCTTGCATCCAAGCCTCATCATGCTAGGTTTGGGACGCACTGCGACTCAGGGATCACATAGCAGAGCTGTGTACCCGCATAGCTCCTCAATCCGCCTTGCTTTACATGAGGGCTGCTTGCAAAGCGTGGATCGTTCTCCATTTCTGGCAGATTGAAGACCGTCTTGGGTGCTTGAAGCATAGTATGTGCACAGGTAGCTTCGCGACGAGGCAAAACTGCCAACGGACAACCGTCTGTTGCGATCCGCACATACACATCGCTGTCCATCAGACCCAATATAGCTACTTCATATCCAACAGATGCTTTGACCAGAGAGACGAGGTTGGTAAGATGCTGCTGAAAAGCGGGATCGTGCTCCAAGCCATGTTGTAGCAACCACAGTTGAGTTAGGCGCTCGCGTTCGTTTGGAGTGAGGCTGGGAAAGAGATAGCTCTCGGAGAGGTCCTGGACTACTGATTGCAACTGTGCGTAATTGTACGGATTTGAACTCGACAGCTCAGAATTTGCCAATGTAGGTGAAAGGAGGGGAAGATTCGAGGGCGGCGAGCCTGACTCGTCATCGCGGGCTGCAGACCTATAGGCGTGATCGTATCTCTGTTGCTCGAAAGCTTGCAACGGGATGCCAGCATGATCATTGTCCATCACGATTGGCACACTTGGATGACCCCAGTCTTCTTCCGTATCCGATTCATCCTTCTGAGTACCTTCTCCTTCTACTGTGTTGCTTCCAAGAAGATCTGGCGAACAATAAATCGTGGATCCGGACGGTGAGCCAGACGGGTCGTTGGGACTGTCGCCATCTTCCGCGGAAGGCAGTGTCGATGATGCAGTGGACATAGTATTACTGCAACTTCCCCTGTAGGCGATTGCGCAACGTCCTGAGAAGTTTGTCTTGATAACCCAACTTCGAGCTGCTGGCCTTGCCTTGCCTTGCCTTGCCTTGACGAACTTTCACCGAGCAGTCATCGAATGACAAACGTACTGCTACCACAGCTTTTTGGGTCGATATAATGGCCAGAAGTACAGTCCCTTCAACGCCTGGAACAGTAGCGAACTAGCGGAATGCTGGCTACCGCAGGAAAAGCTAGATTTCGGGGTTGAGCTTGCTGCTGCTTGAAGATGACCACGATGTAAACGCAAGGTTCAAGCTTTAAGGGTAGAGTTGTCGTGCATCGAAAAGTTACGAACGAGAAGAAGCGAAAAGATCTGTCGGAGAATATGTGATGAGCAAAGTCCAGACTTTCCGTGCCGGGACACTGCGAAATTACTGGGTCCACTTCGACCTGGACGTAAGCTGTCAGCTCAACTGGCGTAATCCTGTTGGCGTTAGGTATCGGTACCGTATGTCGATTCAAGACAGCGAGTCGAGTTTCGTGCATTGTCCAAGTCGACCGTCGCAAAGATTGGCGCGGTGTTAGCTTACGATTTGGCTGCTGACTTTCTTGCGGATTGGCTAATCTCCTTATCTATGCTATTTCAATGGTCCAGCTCCTCCCTTAGGTGCAGCCGTTTATCTGAAAGAACAATATGTTCATTCGCTACGGGCGCTGAATACTAGAACAACAACACACCCTATGTCCCAAGTGCGAAGACTCAAAACGTACTAGTCACGCCTAAAGTCCAAGCTGCTTCATCCCCTCCGATATCCTACGCCCTTCGTCCATCACTGCGTCCTTCTTCCATTCAATTTCGTTCAGAAGGAACTTGGCTTCAATGACTTCCTTCTTTGTCTGTCCTACTTGTGAAGCCGGCGCTTTCCTCCCTTCTGTTCTCGCGTCGATACAGTCTGCTGACTTACAGGCTCTGGCTTTTGCAATCCGCTTCGCGAGTATGGACTTGGGGATGACACGCATAAACTGTTGCGATATGTCTACAGGGTTGGCAGAGTGCCAACTTCCTAGTATTGAAGAGGTAGCAGGAAGGGAGTTGCTAGAAGAGCTGCAGCTGCCAGAGCTCGAGCTCGATGCTAGAGATGAGGAAGAGCCAGTGGCATTGGATGATGAGTAGAATGAAGACATCTGAGTATTTCACCATCGGTCAGCTTTGTCAATCAAGCTGGCCATGGTAATATACTCACGATAAGCAGGCGCGATGGCAGGAATATGTCAGATGGGAAGATGTTCTGGTTCGGCGGAGGAGAGACGCATGCTCATATCCGCCTTATATCCCTCCTGTCAATCCCATCCTGCCCTCATCACATCGCGTCGCCCTCCTGATGTGAAGCCGCAACGAAGCCTCCAAACAAGGCTCGCAAAGCCAGATGTGATGCTGATGCGACACCCATTGGCCGTCCTTGCACTTTTCTTTTGTTCGAGAATGACCAAAGCTTTGGGCGAGGAAGAGGTCCGAGAGCCGTGTTCCTAGGGATGATGAAGGACCCGGCAAGCGGGAATCCCGAACACCTTTGGGCAGTCTGTTGTGAACGAACCCGATGGGTAGCCAAACAGTCATTCGATCACTTTTTTTGAGATCCAGCAGACCCTCCACCGAAGGTGTTCGGGAATGTACGTGATTGCTCTGCCTATACTACCTTTGCTACTGATTCTTCGACTGATTGGTTGATCTATACCGTTATATCACCCCTATTTCCACAATTTGACTTATTATACGTAAAAGTGGCCCGCTACCAGATCGTCTAAGGCTTTGATGCGAAGGGGCTTGACGAAGTATCCATTGCAGCCCGCAGCTAGGGCTCTAGCCCTATCGGTGTCGCTACTTTGGCCAGTGACTGGGAGGCAGCATCAGTGTCCGCATCGCAGGCGCTGATGAAATAACTCACCCATATATATGAAGCTCGTTGGAAGCCCGTTTGCCCGCTCGTAAGCTCGAATACGTAGAGTCGCCTCAACGCCATCCTGCAGATGAGAATTAGCATGTTATCTCGTCGAGGTCCCTTATGCTACTCACCGAAATTGGCATCTGCAAGTCCATAACGACAAACGTGCATGGTTCGCCAGAGAGCTGCGATGCAATATATGTATCGTATGCTTGATTGCCGTCACCTGCTGAATAATGGTGATATTTCCGCCGCTTGCAGAATGCTTGCAGTACAGTGAGATTGAGTACGTTGTCGTCCACTAACAGTAAACGAAGCTGCAGATAGAGTGAATATACATTAGAGAAAGGTCTCGACTGCCGAGACAGTCGCTCACCTTGCTGATTTCCATTCGGCTCATCACGGATCGCCCAGATGGCGTCTGCTCGAGAGCTGGCCTGATAGCGAGCTCCCGACTCGCTAGAACGGAAGTAGCTTGATCCATCGCCGCCACCAAGTGATTGCGACAGACCGGCAGCTTACAATATACGATTTGGGATGATTCGTCGTACGCTTGATTCTTTGGCAAAGAGCTATTGACTCTCTTGAGACCGATTGCTATTTGATGAGGCTTCAGGGTTTTGAGCCTTTCCTCCACAGCATCGGTGGAATCGGAAGTGGGAAGGATTACAAAATTCGCCGTCCGACTATCCCTTTCTTGGCTACCGAGACGTCGTAGATCCTGGGCAACATATGAGGCCGCCAAGTCCGGTCCTTCCACAGAGTGCGTATAGTTCGACATTTTCACAATGGTCTTGCGGTTGGCAGCGTTCCTGCTACAAGCCAGGACAGGATTTGGTAGTGAGAAGCGAAAGGTTGAACCTTGGCCAAACACAGAGGAGACAAGTGAGACTGAGCCGCCCAGGACCAGACTGTTTTTACTTGCGAAAGCTAGACCGAGTCCTGAACTTTGTCGATGAACGTCTACTCTCTCGAAGGGTCTAAAGATACGTTCTCGATCGCACTGAATAATATGGCGTTCATCAACAATGCGCTCTCAGTGTCAACGTGATTTCGATAATCTCACCTCCTTCAGACCGCACCCGGTATCCGATACATCGAACTGCAGTGTATCTCCATATTCATCATACCATGCTTTTAGTATGACTGTGCCCTGTTCCGAGCAATCCTCGATGGAATCAAGCGCATTCTGAACCAGCGCGGATAGTATCTGCCGCAGTAGGGCAGCATCCGTGCAGAGTCCGTCTATACCGTGAAGAATGGAGTATTCTACTAGCAGGTTCGTTCGCGAAATCGAATGTCGAGGTGTTGCAAGGGCGATGACCTCGAGTACATCTTCAATGAGGTCGTGCAGATTCGTAGGCATATATACCGCTTGGACTTGTTCTGTGAAGTTATCATATTCGAGGAGATTGTTGATAACGGATAGCAACCTCCGCCCAGATGTATCTATAGTCGCTAGGAGTTTATCCGGCTGTGTGTCGGTGCTAAGTGGTGGAGATGGACTCGCTGGAGTAGCCACTTTGACGGCCAAGGAGTCATCCAAGAGCATTTCTGATGCTGAAAGTATACCGTTCAAGCTCGTTCTGAGCGAATGTTGCACCTCGCGTAAAAACGATGCTTTCGAATCTTTGAGCGTACGTACTTGTTCCTCTTGAAGCACGCCGGCGACGATGTGATCCACGGATTGAACAAACATGACATCGGTCACGTCAAACATAAACTTGACGTCGCTGGTGGAAACCGTAAGGTAATGCTGATGCAGGTGCCGGGAGCGGAGAACAATGGCGCGGACCGTCCGGCCCTCATGGACCTGCTGTCTTTCGTTGTGATTATGGTGTTGGATATAGTCTTGGATGAGCTTCTCGTTCTCCCAGACTGAGTTTGTAGTCGATTGCTGTTCCAGCTGGAAAGGCGTTTCGCCGAGCAGGGCGATCTTGTTATCGACAGCTTCTTGGAATGCTACTCGACACTGCGGGAACGCCTTCTTGACGATCTCGAGGGCGCGTAGGATTGTGGTCTCTGGAGCTTCCCTCTGTCGTATGAGGAGGTCGAGGTCCTCTCGCCTGCTGAGCTGAATGTTTTGGCGATATACTGATGCCTGCGAAGATCTAACAAGATAGAAATTAGCCTAGAGAAGCCTTGATGACATCAATCCAACGAACATGGCATGCATTATGACCTCGGCGAAATGCTGCAGGATGGCCTGTTGCTGAGGTGTCGGTTGTAGTCTCTTGTTGGAGCTCGCCACACACAAAGAACCGAGCGTCACGTTGCATCTAGCCGCAGACTCATCAGGATTACGAGCGTGACGGAACGTCGAAGTTTGCTCACTGGCTCCCAGGAACATTGTAGCTTATTTGAATACCTGCGTAGCTCTTGAGACCATCTGCGCCTACTACGTTCGGATTGTGTGCGAACCTCGCATCGTTGTCCATGTCTGACAGGCTAAAGACTGTCTTAGGGGGGTGTAGGATGGTGTGCGCGCCAAGGGCATCTCGGCGTGGCTGCGAGGACATTGGGCAGCCATCTGTCGCTATTCTCTTGTATACATCGCTATCGACCAAGCCGAGGATGGCAACATCGTAGCCTGATGCCATTCGCACCAGTGACATGAGGTGGTTGAGATGCTTCTGAAAAGCAGGATCGCGATCTATTCCATGCTGGAGAAGCCATAAATGCGTGAGACGCTCTCTTTCGTTGCTGGTGAGTGATGGGAATAGATAGGATGTTCCGCCGCCTTCGTCCCAAGGCGTTTGTACGGCCGTATCTGTATCGTAATATGACGAGCGTTCGGAAGAGCTAGGTGAAAGAAGAGGGAGCAGCCCTTGATCTTCAAGCTGCTGGCCAGCCCTATGACTGCGGCGATATGCAGCTTCGAAAGCTTTTACATCGAAGGGGGTCAGTGGTTGGCCGAGACTGGCTGGTCTCTCAACAGATGGACCAGATTTCAGGGCTTCACTAGGCTTCTGGTCGCCTGTTCTCCCAAGAAGATCCGCTGAATCTTCTGAAGCCATTGCTTTGCGGCCCTGACCCGGAGCCAGCGGGATGATTGATGGACCTGTCATTGTGCCATGAAGGAAGTCGTGCTTTGTGCTACGTTGTAGCTGATGCTACCAATCGCCCAATCAGTGTCTTCAAGAACGTCGTTGCCGTTCAAAGAGCATTTTTGCGGCGACCGTACTTCTTCTGGATCTATTCGCGCAGAAAAGCTTACAAGTAGGGGAACAGTACGCTTCGCAGACCGTCGCAGAGGCTCAGGAAACATCAAAGGCCGTCAACCTTGGCCCGAGCTAGCTAGCTGGCTGCAAGACTCGACAGCCATGAGTTCTCTGCTCGAGGAGGACAACCATGATGCCGGCTTCAAGGTCAACGCAGACTACGCGCAGAAGTACGAAGCAAAGAAGAAGCGCGAAGAGCTCTCGAAACGTCAGTCCCAGCTAGATTCGCGAGTGTCGAGTATGAAGGTCCGGGAAAGCTGAAAATTCTGTGTTTTGGGTGTCGCAAAATCGCAGTTCAAGACAAGTATGGTCCTGATGCGTTTGGCGATGAGGACGAAGATAGCGAATCGTCAACCGACTACAGCTCAGAGGACTCCGAGGCAGAATTCGTGACACCTCAAGTCGATGCTGCTATCCTGAGGATGATCACAAAGATCCGCAAGGGAGAAGACAACATATACTCTGGCAATACAGACTTCTTTGCAGGTAGGCAGGCGTACTTAAGGCTGGCCTCTTCCTGCAAGTGCGGATCTGGCTGACACGGCTGCTTCGTTTCATAGAGGAGGAGCAGCGTCTAGCTAAGCTGGCAGCAGCCAAGCAAGGCAAAACGAAGGCACCGAAGAAAGAGAAGAAGACAAAGGCCGTCCATCTGAAAGACTACCAAAGAAATGCTTTATTGGCCAACGGAGGCCGAGATGACGAGGAAGAAGACGCACCAGTCGCCGGTCCTTCTAGCTTGAAGACGCCTGCACAAGAAGCAGAAGACTTACGCGCCGAGACGAAAGCGGCTTTCCTGAACGCATTAGACGGAAGTGACAGCGGAGAAGGCGATGATTCCGAAGATGGAGGTTTGCTCGTGAGGCGAGAGGCGCAGGATAGCGACGATGAAGATCAATACCGCCGCTTTCTGCTGGATACCGTGGGAGAGGAGGAGATGGAAAGAGCCCTAGCAATCAGGCGAGAAAACGATAAAGTGGCTAAGAAAGCGGGCACGGCTCCTTCGCAAGACGAGGACGACTTCCTAAAGAAGTGCGTTTACTACTGACAATGTCCTGAATCATGTTTTGAGCTAAAACTTATCTACTCTTTGCTAGTTATATACTCAATCGCGGCTGGCTCGACAAGAAATCGAAGGGCTTACCATCCTATAAAGATATCACAACGCAAGAAGACGATACAAAAGATATCGGCTCCGCTACGATTTCAGGCGCGAACGCTCTTCCGTTGCTTGAAGATTCTGAAGACGAGTTCGAGAAAGCTGAAGAATTCGAGACGAAATACAATTTCCGTTTCGAGGAGGCGTAAGTACCGGACTCTACCTGATCAGGGTCACTCTTCAGTCATACTAATGTTATGTGGCAGTGCGGGCAATGAGATTCAGACGCATGCGCGTGACGTCGGCAAATCTATCAGAAGAGAGGACGACTCCCGCAAGAAAGCGAGAGAGTCAAAGAAGGAGCGAAAAGATGCTGAGAAGCAACAGAGAATGGAAGAATTGAAGCGTCTAAAGAATCTGAAACGCCAAGCGATCATGGATAAATTGGAGAAGATCAAAGAAGCGGCCGGCGCAGCAGATGGCTTCGACTTCACCACCCTTGATTTGGAAGAAGAGTATGACCCTGCTTCGCATGGCGCTAAAATGGCTGCTGTCTTCAATGAGCAGTTTTATGGCGACGACCAGGTCGATGCGAACGGAAAGCCAGTATGGGATGATGATATCGATATTGCAGACATTCTGCCGCAGTACGGAGAGGACGATGCATATGCTCCCGGAGGAGATGCTTATGACCCTTCAGAAGGAGGCCCATCAGGCAAGAAGAGCCGGGCGGAAAGGCAGAAAGAGAAGAAACAGAAGAAGAAGGACAAGAAGGGCAAAGAGAGAGCTGTAGAGGCTACAGCAGACGAGGTGTATGCCAACGGTGGAGGGGAAGAGCGAGACGAAATCCAGATAGACCCTACAGAGCTTGATTCAATCGCGGATCCTCAAGAGCGCAAGAGGCTTCTTGACAAGTACATGGACGAATATTATAAGCTGGACTACGAGGACATGGTAAGCAAAAGGTACTATCAGTAATGTACAGCCCGCTAAACTGTTTCCTCTTACAATAGATCGGCGATCTGCCAACTCGCTTCCACTATACGACTAAAGATATTCTTAATCCTCTGGGTACAAGCCAAGATCCTTACGTTCTCTCTCCGGCCGAGATTCTCATGGCAACGGACGCTGAGCTGAATGAGTACGAGTCGCTACGAAGGCTTGCGCCATACAAAGATACATCCGATAAGCCAAACAAGAAGCGCAAGAAGCTGAAGGAACTCAGGAAAGTATTGGCAGCTAGACGATGGGGCGAAGAGTTGCCGACAGAGGAAGCAATCGCTGCGCAGAAAGCAAGAACCTATCATGTGCACGAGAAGAAGCGGAAGGCACCAGAATCTAGTAATGGACCGCATGAGGAGACGGGCGAACCTAAGGAAAAGAAGAAGCGATTGGGCGCGAAGCAGCGCAAGAAGGCGAAGGCGAAGGAAGCTGTCAACTGAACGGCAGCTGACGATAGCAATTAGCGGCTTGTATGACAATTCCTATGTATATTAGGATAGAAGTCGTGTTACCCGCACACACTGCACTACACTACAACCTGGCTTACAGCTTACAGCCTCATGCAATGGTTATGCGTTATATGACAAGACATACGGATGTAAACATTTCAAAACGAGTACTTCACTGATTGCGCATCACTGCAGCCCTGCGTTATCTGACACAGCTATTCTGAAAACCTTCCAACATGGTATTGCTTCGTTCTGGGCTGATATTCCGGCAGATCGTCATCTAGAGCGGGATGTAAGCGGATGTGACATCAACAAAGATGAGAAAAGCGTACCTAGCAGAGCGGCCTGCGCTGAGCGGGCAGACTCGAAGACGAGATTCCGATTGACTTGTCCATCGATGGGAGTTGTACAATCATCGTCGGGCTCGCTGACGTCGTCCGTATTATAGGACAAGCCTGGCGTGCTAGACCTCGCCCGCATAAGAGGCGCAAATAGATTCCTTGCCTCAATCACATCCAGAAAGATGGATCTTCGGACCGCATCGAGATTCTCTCGAGCTTGGCGAAGTTTCGTCGCTGTAGCTTCAAGGTTCGCCTGATGTATCGCCTTGATGCGACGCTTGGCCTTGACTTTCTCGTCATACACAAGCCTTGCGGCTTCCCTCAGCAGATGCTGGGCAGCTGGGATCTCGACAGATAAATCCACCGGTACCTTCTTGTCAAGAATACCGTCCATGACTTGTATCATCTTGTCTGGCTGTGTCTCGTCCACAATGAGAGGATCAAGAAGCCGAGCTTCCCTGAGCTTGTTGATGGCCTGCATCATATATTGCTGGGCCCGGATTACGCAATCCTTGGACGCAATATCGAACTTGAACTTAGACGTGGATTGAGCGGGTGCTTTCTAGTTGTTGTTAATATTATAGTATATCTGAATCAGCGGTTGATCCAAGCAGCATGTGTAACCGGACTAACCGCAAGTTCTATCTGCTTGAAAGCATAGATAGCAGAATTTGATGCATGTTCGAGCCAGTTGATAGCGGCTTTGCCGTTCTTGTTAAGCTCGTGGTGCTAAGGCAAAGATCATGTCGTCAGTACTTGCAGACATGGATATAGCGATGTGCTGGCGGCTGACCTGAGCGAGATCCTTCTCCAGGACAAGAACCTCCAATTCTGCGTCGTCTTCTTCAGGAAAACCGGCGGCTGAGACAATGACAGGTCAGCCAGCTGCTTCACATGTTCGAGCGAAGGGTCACGCACTTGGACCGGCGAATACAGACTCGTAAAGCGAGTCTAGCTGGATCTGTGCCTCTTCATGCTCCCTCGCTAGGCTTTCGACTTCCCGCAACTACATGGGTAAACAGTGTCACCGTCAGGCCCCTAGACGATCTGCTGGATGACTCACACTGATGGCTACACTTTCCAGCTCTACTTCCGATCTCACAATGCGCTGCTCCGCATCCATCAGGTCAAGGGAACGTCTTGGAATAGGTGCATGTTCGGGCTCCTTGGGCTCAAGGAGGGTCTTCTTAAGAAAGCCCAGACGGGGAGATAAAGTATTCTTTCTAGCATCTCTCTGCATCTCATTCACAGCGGAGCGACACTGATCAATCTCTGCCTGGATTTCCGAAAGTCGCAGGAGCTTCTCTCGCAGGACAAGTGGGGCATAGTCGGTCGCACACAGACGTAGCAGCAGCTGTTGGTGGTGAGTAGCATTATCCAGTATCCGAGACTCTGTATAGGTTGATGGAGCGTCCCCGAACGCGAACACAGGCGAGCCGGCAGTGCTGTACATAGCCATTCTCGAACCTTTGGAGTCTGCGAGTCAGGTTAAAGCAGAGTTATGTTAACGACAACTGGCCCGGTTCTCTGAAGGAAAGGAAAGAAGAAAAGGAGACGTCCTAAGCTGCCTAATGAATAGTTGAAAGGGAAGCGGAGTTCAGGACGCGCAGAAATTGACAAAAGGTCGGCTGCCGAAAATACGCGAGAAGCGAGATCCGACGTCGTCGATTGCGAGAAAATTCTTTTGTCACAGCGTTCTAGGTCATTCTCAGGCCGTCATTAGGTAGCAGAGGTTGGTGCATTATTCAAAAATTTAGTGTGCACAATAAAAGGTTGTCATAGCTCAAACACGCCCAGCTCGTTGACGCGATCAAAGCTGGGTCGCAATCAATACATTTTCCGTATCGCCATGTCCTCCTGCTGCATGGTTCTCCTTCCTAGCCTGCTTCGCTTCCTTCTTTGCAGCTTTCGCTGCTTTGAGATCAGCCGGCGCGTGAGTCTGGAGATGCTTGATGGATGTAGGTAGATGTCGTCCCGGTATATCATCGTCGATGTCTTCTATTGGTGGTAGATAGTTGGACGCAGGTACTAGCCAATCTGCGTGCGGCGCTTCTGGCAAATGACTTTCCACTAGACGCCTCAGCTGGTCGAACTCTGCGATCTGATTGTGCTGTAGCGTGCACGTTAGCTGGGATACTTAGTAATTTACGTGTTTTCTGACTGCTTACTGTGAATGCGAGAACAGAGACCCGTCGTATTCCCAGTAGTTCAGCCAGTCTCGCCTCGGCCCCCTTTGGCAGCGGTACGAGCAGAATATCGGGAATGTTCAAGTCCTCCGGTTGTAAGAAGCTGTAAACACCCTTCTCCTCTGCTGGCTTGTCCTCGTCCCGGGCCTTACCTCGATTCATGAGGCGGACAGTCCTTCTTCTCAGAGCCGTATTGATAGAGTTCCTGGCTGTAACAGCAGTGAGGATGTGGGTGACTATATCAATTGGATTGATATCATCCTTCGCGACGAATACAAGTGATATAGGCTTGGTGACACCAAGAATTGAGACAGTTCGTTGCGTCTCGTCCTCCTTCACTTTGGTGGTTGTCGTTCCAACTATCACAGGTTCTCCTGTCGCTGATAATTCTATCCTCTCAAAACCCCACTTGCGTTTACCTGCAGGAAGTGTTGCTGCAACCTCCTCTTCCGCCTCTCTGCGCAAGCTCTCGAGACTTGCCAGCTTGTTTCGGCTCGCAAACCATGAGGGATCATGTCGCATCAGTAGCGAAGTGAAGATCGACCTCGCTTGCGGATCTATAACTGCTGCCTCTCCGACCAATTTTGAGATCAGCTTTGTAGGGATGGAAATGGTTGTGCTTTGCGCAACATGATCCGCATAAGTGACAATGTTCGAGGGTGCGTCTCGTTCAACTTCTCCTTTGATGTGTCGAATGATTGAGAGGAGAACCTCCTTAGAGTCCGCTTCTCCACCAGTTGGAGCGGTCGCGAGGTCTGCCAAAATTTCCTCCAGCGTAAGAAGTAATACTACATCTCCTCTTGGAATGTTTGTCATGTTCTCTGGCATGGCTGCCTTTGTCTCTTCAATCTGTCCATCCATGGCTTTTCGCTTCTTGGTCTTTGTCTGTTTTTCATCGCGATGCAGAGCGTTACGGACCTCACGGCGCTGCTTGCGCGTACTGAAGTTTGGTGCCGGAATGAAGCACCTCAAGCTGTCCTGGACACGCGCTTTGTCGCGGGTCACAGCAGGTTTGCCGACTACGCCTCTTCTAGCATCTTCTATCTCTTCCTCCAACGCTCGCGTAACAGCATTCACACCTACCACTAAGTGATCGCATATCGCAGGTCTTGCATCGAGGGCGGCTGCCTTGTTCAACAGCATTGACGGGAAGAACTTTTCGGGTATAGCGTGATTGGGCACGGTGACCACCTTGCCGGAACGCAGGTGCACATCGTGACTTCCTGCTGGACGCTGTGCGCCTGGAGTGCGTTCCAGCCTTGTCATTCGCTTTGCTAATCGGATCTGGCGTTTAGTCCACTTGGGATGAGGATGCGTAGGCGGCTCTGTTGCTTCAGCAGGCAACGCTGAAGTGCTTGCTACAGGCTCTTGAGGCTGATCCTCCATTGGAATATCGTTGTTGTCAGACACGTCTTTTGGCTTGTAAACGGCAACTCGAGCTTCGACCAGCGGCATCAGGACAATCGTAAGAGCAGCTTCCACTTGTGTTTTCGCATCATTGGACAGATCTGGCCTGTTATTCCTTGGTCAATTCGAGCCATTCTCTCATGACGAGCATTGACGGCTGACCATTGCAGGCTGAAAGGCGAGCTCAGTACGGGCTTTACGACTTTCTTGAGCTTCTTCGCCTCAGCAGCTTGTTCGCGCTGCTTGGATCGCACTGTCGACATCAGATAGGTAGTTGCTCAGAAACTGAGGCCCGCCGTATCTTTTGCCAGATTTCGACTGTTTTTTTGAATCTTGCATGGTCAGAGGAGCTGCATCGCGATGGCCTGCAGCTGCGCGAATAGCCTTTACGCCCGCAAACACACCTCAAGGTCGCTACAATCCGCTGATTCTGCGCGCTGCTGAGCAAGGAAACCTCGCGAAAGCTCTGAATCTCGCTCGTCAACTGCGTGAACTGTCGCCCGTACCATCGCTGGAAACGTACGAAGCTCTAGCGAAAGCCTTTGCTGTCCATGGCCTGTCTCGGGAGGCCCTGCGCGTCGTGGACGATGCAGAAGCTGCAGGAATTGTGCCAGATATCGAAATCTGGAATCAGGTCTTAAGCGTAGGTATCATACACGCTACACAGCCAGGTCAGACATCAAGCTGAAGATGCAACCCGTTTGATGATCTTAGGCCCATGTTACGGCGAACGTCCCTCTGGCTCCTCTGCTAAAACGCATGGAAGATCAAGGAATTAGAGGCAACAGGTATACTGGACATCTCATAGTCCAGCATGCTTGCCATCAGAAGAATCTCGAAGGCGCTCTTCATACTCTCTTTGCCGATTCGATAAATTCTGCAACTCCGACACCTTCGACATCTTCGGCTACTCACATGCCGCTTCCCGCAGATAGTCTGCTCCATGTCTCTTTGGAGACTGTGTCAGCTGTCGTAGAGCTAGCTGCTTCCCTAGGGGAAACAACGCTAGCCATCGATTTGATCCAAGCATATGAGCCTAGCTCCGGACGCAGGGTTACGACGACAGTCATATATGATCTGCTGAGAGAATGCGTTCGCTTTGGTAATGTCAGTTCTGTCCGTCTTGACCTGGTCTCACTATCTGACTAGATAGTTCTGATTGAAACAGCCGAAAGAAGCGCAGTATGCCATTCATCGGCTTGTTAGAGAAGGCGCGGACCTGGACGAAGGCATTATCGTCAACGCACTCAGTCTATTCTCCACTCATGGCTATCTCGACGAATGTGAACTCCTAGTCAACCGAGTCCTTCCATCTTTGCTTCAAGGCGTGCCGCTCAAAGAATGGCACCTCACGCCTCTTCTCGTTGCCTACATGGCTTCCGCTCATTTACAAGAGGCAGTGGGCACATATGACCGGATCTACCAAGAGGACAACCGGGAGTTCACTCCTCGGAGCGGCAAGCGCATCGTGATTGCGCAACCTAATTTCAGGGCTTTCGCGGAGGGACTCAAGTCACCGGAGCAAGCTTTACAAGCCGTTGAGAAGCTCAAGCCAATGTTAAAGAATGCTAAACAACCTCCGCACATCCAACTCGTCAATGGCACACTGCATGCATGTCAAGAGCATCAGCTCTTAACCGCTATCTCAGAAATCTCGGATATACTTCTAGAAGATCCCACCAGCCCGCTCGCCGCATCCATCGATATCTCTACGTTCAATACCCTATTTTCCGCATGCGTCCCGCCATTACCCAGTCGTTTATTCCCGTCACTAGATAAAAACGTCATAGAAAGTGATATCGAGAGAGCAGAATTCCTGCTGAATCACCTCAGGAGCGATGCCTTCCTGCGGCTGACGCCGAACAAGGCAACCTACGAGCATCTCATCGACATCTATCTATACGCTCCTTTCGGCAGTCAGAATTGGGAGCTTGCATTCGACTATCTGGAAGAGATGAAGCACTACAATCTCTTACCGTCTCCATTTGTCTATGTTGGGCTCCTGACGCGGCTTCTGCAAGAACGTGATGCTGCACAAGAGCTGGCGCACGGAATCGCGGTACCGCCTGAGACTCCAGAAAGCGACAACGACAAGCGTATAGAGCTTGTCCTTGAAGAAATGGCTGCTTTAGGATATCTCGGAGGAAATGATCCGCATGCTAGAACGCATTCGGTTCTCAGCAGAATCATTAGATCAAGGATAGGGCTAGCACCGCTGAAGAGGGTCAATGAGCAATTGCTTGGAGCGCCGAATGAATATAGGAAGATGGGTTTGCGCCCACCGCGTTCAGGATCGCAATAAGAACAGATGATAATCGGTGCTGCCAACATCTGGCTTCTGCGCTTAATCCACTGGGTAGTAGCTGCATCACTCTTTGAAGCAGCAGCCTTCATCTGCGCTTAGGAGAGCCAGCCATCCAGGAGAATGTCCGGCGAAATACTTGCTATCAGCCATCACGGTTGCCTTGGGCAGCGTCACCGAAACAAGGGCTGCATAGAGCCTGGAGAGTGAGCGATTCATATCAAAGATAATTCATGTCATTCGTTGTAGTCATTAACGCGCATATGCATTCTCATAGCTCTCCATAAATCAACGCACAGCTTGTATTTGCCGTATAAGCAGATTGGCGACCACGATCTGAATAGAATGATACTTTCCCCACTTATCAAGTACGAACACTTTCCTTGGGCGAGACAGGCCTCCAGGAGCTATTACAGCCGTCACTGCGGTGGGGCCTGTATCGAACTGCCAGAACTCAGACTTCGGGTTCTGGCTGCACAGAACGATGTGGACGATCGTTCGCTCTGTGCGATAGTGCGACAGGATACCGAAGATGGTGCCCGTTGGCCAAGCTAAAGTGTTGCACTCGCGAATTTTCTCAGATATGTAGGCAGAGAACGGTGCTCCTATAATTCGAGGAGGATGAGCGAGTGCGGTACCCAGTGCCAAGGTGTAGCTCGCTTCAGGGGCGCTCTTCACGACCTCCTTCCTCAGTGCACGTTGTGGAACGGGCATCGAGGCCTTCGCAACAGCACGTTGAGATGCAGGGAGCGCCAGGGTGTTAGCTGAGCTAGTTGAAGTAGTCGATTTAGCCGTAGAGGCTGACGTCGTACGAATTGGCTGAGGAGTACTACTTTCTGCTTTTGCGTTTGTCTAGACAAGCGAGTAAGCATGCAGGCATACCTTCGACGTCACGCACTTGACTTACTGGCTTAAACTCTACGTCTTGTCTTCGAATCTCTCGCACTAAGATGTCTCTTATTTTTCCTGAACTGTTATTGTCGACATACCGCATCCGAGCCGGCGGCCGGCATGCAGACATACGAAAACATGCAGGTGTGTCTGGCTCAAGGGAACGTTGTGTGACACGGGCTGATTGATCTATTGGATCTCGAAGCGATAACACGGCTACGTGGACAGCTTTGCCGGCTTCCTTTTGTACGTTGAGGAGGTAGGCCCAGCGCCCGATAACTTGATCATCGGACAAAGCCAACTGAACGGCCTTCTGTACAGATGCTGCCACTAAGCCGTTACGGTCTACTGGGTTTGACTTGACTAGAGCTGGAGTTGGGTTGAAAGGGAGTGTGGGGGCCACCTCCAGACCAGCTGGAGCAGCGGCGGTTTTGGGATTGCCATGCTTGTGACGTCTCCCTAAATGTAGTTTCATGGCCTACGAGAGGGTAGACGAATCAGCCCTGCTGATTGAGTCTTACAAGTAGTATGGACGAGAGGGTTAAGAGTGGACAGGTTCGAAGGGGGCATCCGCTCAAAGGGAAACATTAGCAGCGGAAGACAGCAAGTATTGCAATAAAGATGAAGGAGATCCGATATTACTACAGGTAAGCGAGAATCACAACGATTAGATCCACTGCAGAAGAGAATCAGCACGATCATTCAATGCGCGCCGTCAATGTTACACCTACCATCGCCAAAACATCGCGTGAATAGTTGTTCTTTTCGTCCGACAGCTCTTCCAAGTTGGGGTAGTAAGGCGTCATAGCATCTTGTGCACCCAGGTAGCAGGTATTGTAGATCCGCCAGTATACTTCTCGCACCTTACGGGCGGGATGGAAGAGACCAGTGAGAATATACGACATCAGCACACCAGGTCCAAGACCAACACGCATAGCCTCTGCAATAGGGCGTCAAAAACTATATGGTTGTCCGGATCTCAACAGACATACCTATGGCGTCCATAACTTGTCCAATCACGTGAGGACTCGTCTGCAAGCCATCGAATATGAATATTACGTCTCCTGAACATCGACATGTCACTCACCTCGAAGATATTTGGCCAGACCAAGTTCATTAAGTGTAACAGGGCATCTTCGTTACCCAATCCAGCTGTACCTAGGGCCAGATGCTTGACAATGCCTGCCGATGTCTGACGATGCACAGCATCTCTGTCGGTCAATGCATCTTCCAGACACGTCACTACACTATGGATGTAGTCTTTGCCCATTTCACCAATGTATTCAAAGAGGAAAGACATTGCCTTCAGACATCCATTACGAACATTGAGGTCCGGCGTGCGGTATTCGTTGAGGATGGCCGGGATGCATGTGAAAGGACCGCAAGTTTCCTGTAGACTCTACAGTCAGCAGCAGGCTTAACATCTCTCATTGCACACTTACAGCTACGATAGCAATCGCTACGGTAGAGCACACTCGCGATTGACGATCTTGTACCCTCAAATTGGTCAACAGTACGCTGAGCACGTCTTGAGGACCGATAGCCTTTGCGATATAACCGAATGAGTTGACTGCAGCTCGACGAATTGCCTTCTTATGCGCTTTGAGCAAGTCTAGAAGCTCAAAACATATACGCATCCACTCTCGAGCGGAAACAAATTCGGCTCCTCGATCTGCTATACGTCCGATCAAGTTGATACATGCTTCTTGTACCTTTTCGTGTCGATTTCGGAGAATGGGCGTCATACGAGGGACTGCATGGAACGTCAGCATGATCCGGAGTACGCGCATGTGACAAGCAACTTACGAAGATCTTTGATGGGCGGACTCATTTGTGTCATACCGACGACGTTGGCGATAGCACCTTCGGCAGCGATAATACTGCGGGTAGACAGAGTAAGCCTGCTGAGCTTCAACAAAATGACAGCTCCCAACGCACCTTCCGAGTGTATCAGGATACTCTTCTCCTAGCTGTTCGAACAATACAACACCAAGCTTTGACAGCAAGCCGTCTTCTCCGCATTGCTTGATGACCACAGCCAGCTTACTGGTCAGATCTGCTGCCTGCTGTCTGACCTTGGCAGACTTGTTGTTGAGTCGCCAGAGCACGGTAGACACGATCTGTGTCAAATATGGCTTGACGCGAATGCCTAATGCATTGACCACTGTTCCGACTCCATCAAGCATGACGTTGTCTTCCATTGTTTGCGATTCGAAAGCGTAGATGATACCATCGATAAGCTGAAGCTCCAGACGCTCATCGATGTCTGCTGCTCCCAGACTCTGAATCACTTGTTGAATGGTCTCCATTACCATCTTCCTGTAAGATTCGTTCTCATCCTTAAGATCGTTGACGATGCGACCGATGATCTCGGCAACTCCGGCCTTTTGAGCAAGCTCGACTGTCGTTTCGACTACTTGCTTATAGTTGCGCCTATCTGAAGCCATTCTTCGAACCCAGAAGTTCTTGAAGAAGTCTGGCAGGATTTCCTGTCTTACAAAAGCCGGCAAGACACCCTCTGTGCTAGCACATTGTTTGACAACCTACAAACAAAAGTTCAGTAGGCAATAACCTTAGAAATAGGCAGTTGCTCACCTTAAGAACGATCTTCTTCATCTCTTCGTCCGGACTTTGGAACTCTCTAATCAGGATGATCATTACTTCCTTGGTATAGTAGTTGGCGTATTCAGGGTCCATGAGAGGGATGATGAACCCGATAGCCTTCAAGAAGGCTGCTAGACCTTTTCCTCGATGTTTCTTGATACCAGTCCAGAGCGGCTTGAGCACAGAATCGAAAGACTCGATACCGTAGGGTGCTGCAGCTTCTGCTAAAGCTGCAACAGCTAGCGCAGTCATCGTCCGCACTTTCTGCTGCTCGTCTTCCAGACCATGCGCCACTGCTTCGACCAGATTCTTGAGATGTGGAAGGACAGCACAACCCATCATGATAGCTATCTGCTGCACAATCTTGATACCGGTATGTCTAGCTTGCCACGACTTTTTAGACCGGCAGACAGCCTTGAGGAAGGGAAGGAGGGAGGGGATACCAAGTGCAGAAGCTACAACGGAGAAAGCTCGAGCAGTCGTATTACGGACGTACTCATCGACGTGATCGATATCGGGACGCATTGTCGAAATCATGTGTGCCAGACCAGCTGCTTTTGACAAATTCGAGATAATCTCTCGACCTTCCACACGAGCGTAGTAATCTGCATCGATCAGAAGAGGCTCAATGACGACCAAAATCTTGTGAACGTATGGTCGGACTAGATCGTCCAGCTTGTAAAGGATTCTGTCGATAACCTTGACGAGCAGATGTCGTTCTTGATCTTCCAACGTCCTTTCCATGAGAAGAGGGAGAATCTTGTCGAATAAAGGTCCAGCACCGAATTGACGAGCATTGTCGGTAATCTGTCGAAGAGCCGACTTTCGCATGGGAGGTGTTCCATTCTTGATCTTGAGCAGAAGTCGCATAATCTTCCTCTCCTTCAGCTCCTCTACGCTTAGACTAGCTTCATCCTCTTCAGTCTTGAGAATCTTGCTAAAGTAGGCGGCATCCTCAGCCTTGAAGAATGCAAGCTCTCCCACTCCTGCAATCTCAGTGGGTAGCTCGGGCGCTAGACCAGCAGCTGATGCAGCAGATCCTTCCTCTTGCATCATGAAACCACCTCCGCCATACGGTGTCATCTCGCCTATCTGTTTATTCGAAGGTCGAACAGGCTCGTAGCCAGGAGGAGGTGTAACGATCTCGAATCCTTCCGCAGGCAGAATAGAGTTCAGCTCCTCATCAGAGAGGTATCTGTTCCGCTTGTCGATTTCAGAGAGAGGCATCATGCTGAAACCTTCAGGCATCTGCATGGCTCCAGGCGCAGGTGCTTGTGTGACCGCTCCTGCTGCTGGTGTCTGATCCCATCTACTTCTACGTGGCGTCTCTCCAGGAGCAGAGGCAGTTGCAGCACCTGCGACTGGCGTCTCGTCCCATCGCGATCTCTTCTTTTTCGCAACAGGTTCTGCTGGCTTGACGTCTTCGTCCCATGACTTGTCTGTGACTGAACCTGCACCATCCATCGCTTCAGGACCTTCTGGCGTCTTGTCGTCTGCTGCAACGTCCCAGCGCCGTTTGCGTGGAGTGGCATCGGTAATCGCCGCTGCTCCTGCTTTGCCTGCGTTTGCTTGCTCGTCTCTCCGCTTCTCAAGGATAAGCTTGTCCACTCTAGCCTCTTCCCGCTCAATTTGTGCCAGTCGCATCGTCTCTGCATACGAAGAACCGCCTTCGCCTTTACCGTCTGCAAAGGCATCGCCTCTCGTCTCGCCCAGATCTCTGTCAAAGCGTCGCAGTTGATACTCGCTCTCCCTTGCAGCCTTCTGCCTTTGCTTTGCCGGGTCTTCCATTGACATCCCATCGTCGTCTCCAGACTCGCCAAATTCATGCAAGAGGTGCTTTGGGGCAGTAACTAGATGTATGCATTAGCTTCTATAGTATCAGAATTGAAAGTTCCAAGCCAACTCACAGCTGTCTACAAGCCTGACGGGCCTGTCTGAATCATCGAGATCCTCGTCCATGCCGTCTCCTCCGACAGCGATGGAGGTATCGTAGCCAGAGCCGCTTGCACCATTTCCGCCGTAGATTTCGCTGTCAAAGCTTGCATTCTTGACGCTCAACGAGGCCTTGTCTGAAGCCCTTTGGCTGGATTTGTCGGCCTTTCTTCTGCTCGCTTGCTCTGCTGCAATCTGCGCCTCGAGCGAGTCCGACATGTCGCAAGCCTAAAGTCTTTGACTCTGTAGCGAAGCGAGAATGTACAGAAAGTCTTGAAAGTATTGCCAGAAATAAGGGTTGGAGTGGTCAAGAGCCAGTCTTTAGCTTTCGCTTGATCACAAGGTTACTCTGCAAAGCTTTCGGCTGTTCTGAGCACTCTTAGAGATACCCTATACCTAACATACAACCAATCTATCTGCCGAGCAGCAAGATCCTACCTATGTCTGTACATGTAGATCTCACGTCGCAAGAATCCACTGTCATTGGCGGCTGCGGCATCATTGGCATTACTACAGGCACTGCTCTTACACTTCTGTTTCGACATCTCGCGCTGATTCGTGAAGTCAGCCTACCATCTCCTTGACCTCGGCTTGGAAGGATCTCAGATCCATATCGTAGAAGCAGCCTCTAAAGCTTTCGAAGGCGCGAGCGGTTATTCAGGCGGCTTTCTCGCATCAAATTGGTATTCACCTGCCGTCCTGCCGCTGGGCGAGTTGTCCTTTTCGCTGCACAAAGAGCTAGCCGACCGGCATGATGGCTTTCGAAAGTGGGGGTTTGCACCTTCGACAGGTATCTCACTCGGCTCTCCTGAAGATGGTGACGAGGAGGGAGAAAGAGCGGAAGACTGGCTTTTGCAAGGGACTAGTCGATCTGCTGTGGCCGACCATAATTCTCGGTCAAAAGCAGAAAGACATGACCGCAATGGTGCACCAAAGTGGCTTAGAAAGGGACTCAAGCAGCGCCTGGACATCATTAGCGAAGGAGACTCGACGGCCCAGGTGTATGTGATCAAGAATCGCTGCAAGACCGCACTGAGCGATTCAATACAGCGATCCCTCAAAGCTGTGCCAATTTTTTCTTGCCTACTGCGAAGCGAAAGGAGTGAATATCTCGTACAATTGCACGGTGTCATCACTACAGAAGGATCCCGACAATCGCCTGCAAGCTGTTCAGCTATCGGATGGCACATGTTTGCCATGTTCGCGGCTTGTCCTGACTACAGGGCCTTGGACGTCTCAAGTTGTGCAGAAGCTCTTCCCATCATCCGCGAAGCTTCACAAGTCCTTGAAGATCGGAGCACTCGCTGGGCATTCTATCGTAGTTCGGTCACCGCATTGGAGGAATGATAATTCAGCAGCATCAACCAGTGCTCTAGGTAGCCATGCTGTATTCGCGACCTCCTTCACCACCTCTGAGCGTATAAGCGGGAGTCAGACATTTGCACCAGTGCGTAGCCGCTTCAGGCGGAGTCGCAGATGGGTTTCCTTGATCTTACAGCAGTCTTCTACAGGAAATCTTCTCACGACATCCTGACGAAATTTACGTCGCTGGACTGAACACCTCGCAAGCAAAATTGCCCATACGAGCAGACGAGCGCGAAATTGATCCGCAAGCTATCGAAGCTTTGAAGGAGGCAGCTGCTAGGATACTGTATGTGGAGGACACGAGTGATGTAGAAGTCGTACGACAGGGTTTCTGCTTCAGGCCGACGACGAACAGCGGTACACCTGTACGGCGAGAGACCTTTCAAGATTGCACGCCACGATGCTGACAGGACTTTGCAGATCATAGCGCAGGTGCCTTACGACTCGATAGAAGCGGACTGTAGCTTTGTTCCGAGAGGCGGAGTCTGGGTGTCAGCTGGTCACGGTACGGCTGAAGTCTATGCACAGTAAATGGTCTGGGAAGCTAACTCGTGTGATTACATTGTGATGTACAGGACCTTGGGGTATCTCACTAAGTTCAGGAACAGGCAGAGTACTAGCCGAGATGGTTGTAGGCCGAAGAACCTCCGTCGATGTCTCTCCGTATGCTTTGAAGATCAAATGATGGTCCCCAGATTTGGCGAGCCATCCCGTCGATGGTGTAGCGCAATCCCTTCCTGCTATATCTTAGAGCCGACGTAGGATTCTGGGCATCCGCACAGGGGCTTCAAGGCCCCTTCACATCTGATGTACGCATGGGAAGCTGATAGCTTTTGCACTCGGAGATACCAGCGCCTCCTAGAGTCTTGTACGAAGTCCATCGATCCTCATTGATGCTGAAGGGCGTGATAGCCGCAGATGATAGATAGATATGTTCATTGCATATAGCTTGTAGATCCTGCGCCTGGAGCCAATCCAAAGCTGTCTTCGTCCCGAAGAGGCACGAAGGTATCGTCTGCGACCGAGACGTCTTGCGCAGAGCTTTGCTGCTCCTTTTCGTCTCGCGAAGTCGCCATTATGCGTTCATACTGTGTAGAAGGGACAAAGTCAGCTTCATCTGCAACACTAGCCGATTTGTCAATGACCTCTTTCCAGAGTCGCGCGGCTCCATCAAACTGGCTTCCGACAGCAACTGTCGCTTCGATATTGCGATTGAGTGTGTTTGTGCTGGATATCAGAGTCGCCAGGTTCTGTGCAATGTCGTGGACCAGCTTTTCGCGTTCGAGCTGGCATCAACAAAATCAATCAACACGTTGGAAGCGCGTACGTTGTGCGTCAAAAGCTGCATACTCACCTCAAACAGAGTAGGTTCACGTCGTTCTGCCATGTTCAGCCAATTTAACAAGTTGGACAGCCGCGAAGCCTTTCTTATCCTTTTGGCAATTACCACAAGCTATATAACAAATCGCCATGCTGCAGCTTCCCGACGAGCTCATCTACAAGATAGGACAGTACACCATTGCCCAGCGAGGCGAATGGGCCGGCTTCCATGATGCGAAGAAGACGGACCTTGCAAGTCTGGCCGTTACGTGTCGGCACCTCTCTGGTCTTCTGCGCCCTCTTCTCTTTCAGAGCATCAGATACTCGTACAAGGATAGCAAAGTGCAAGAGCGCATCGACTTCTACCTTGAACGCGACCGCTTCATTTGGCAGCATCTTCCTCCAGAGACCGTTCGAGAACTGACTCTTGGGAATGAAAGCTGCGCTTGGGACAGCTCTAGCACGACAGACTCTTTGGCCACTCTTGCTGCAATCGCTTTCGTACGAACAACTGCCATTGCACCGCGGGTATCGCTCTATTTGGAGGATCTGCCAATGTCGACCATCAAATACTGGTTGGAAGAGATCGCACCTCGCATTTGACACGTCTCACTCGTCTATTACGAGTACAGCTGTCTGGAAAGTCTAACTTCTGCTTTACCCTCACTACAGCAGCTTGCTGCGCTCACGTCCTTGTCTATCGTCGATCTCTACGGCTGCGACAACAGCTTGTTCACCGACTTGTACGATTATTTGGAGAATGTCGACAGTGTAAAGACTCTGGCTCTCTGTACGAAGGATCTGCATAGCCTCAATGCTCCCTCCCTTCAATCTCTCCGCATGAGCGAGGTGGCATTCAAGTCAATGAAGGCCAGCATGCAGGAGATCAAGCCTTTGCAGTCATTGCGAAGCCTTACTATCGACGCCTTCAATGAGGATAGCCGCGTCGAAGGTACATATTATGAAGGTCCGCTGTGCAAGCTGGTTTCTCTACTCTGCCCACACGTCGAACGGATCGTCTGTCCCTTACCTGCGCACGAGACAGGCAAGTTTCCGCCCTCATTGGTACATCTACACATTACGGAAATCCGTAACTCTTGTCTCGAGAGTCTTTGGCATCTATGTAAAGCGATAGGTAGCGGGATGTATCCCGCTCTCCGAAGCCTGGTGCTAGATATCGACTGGGAAGAGACACTAGATAGCATATGGGAGATGTTCTGGAGGCCAACCCGGCACGCCAACAGATGCAACTATTGCAGTCTCTTGGAGAACACGGAAGCGGGCGATTCAGACGAATCAGATTATGACGAAGACCTCCTTGATGATGATGCTGTCGAAAGATCAATGTTCGAGTATTTCTACGACGAGCTCTGCTCAACGCTCGATAAGGCGCACATCGAATATAAATTTACTCCGTTTCCCGTACGAAGGCCATACTTCCAGTCTACCTTGTTATGCTACTGTCGGTACGGCACTCCGCGCTGGATGCCAGAGCAAAACAGACTGACGCTCTGCGCATGCAGGAGAGAGCCGAAAGTCGCGCCCAGACATCCTCCTATCAGCAAGACGTACAAGCAGCACAAGCTAGAGGCCGATGTGAACGGGCAAATCGTTCTAGGAGGCTGGGCAGATATCAGCATCGGATGCTCAAGGCTACCATTCAACGCATGCTTTCAGGGCTCTTTCCCACAAAGGTGGGAACCCGGCACCATGGAGCTCTGGGAGAAGTTGGTTGAACTCTATTGCGGTCCGGCATCGAAGTCATACATCACTTTCAATCTGCGCTCGCGCGAGAGACTTCCAGCTGAGAGCTAGAGAAGTCCTTCTCATCGACCTCCTCTCAAACGTGCCCTACGAGAGATTTATCGCCCTCCAAGTGGCATCAGGCGATGTGTTATAGGAGCTGCATTTGTAAACGGTTACTTCTATCTCGATACTTACCCAGCAGTCTGATCAGAGTGTGCGGACTTCCTGACAAACCCCATCAAGCATACATTGTCTCCCGTCACCATGCAGGTAGAGTTCAGTGGAAGTGTGGTGCACTAGCTACCAGGCGCTGCTCATGATGTACATAGCGCTCGCGGCGTCTTGTGTCGCAAGTACCGAATGCTTCGATTCGACCGGCGAAAGTAGGCGAACGTGAACGTTCACTGCTCAACATATGTCGATTGATTGCGCTAAAGCGAGTTGCAACTTGCGCGGGCTGTTCAGTGCACATTCGCGCGAGTTGACGCGTCTCTCCTCTGTTGTATTCCTACCGATGTTCGCCTCGGAAAACACTCACGACGATGCTGCAACTTCCTAACGAGTTGATCCTCAGGATAGGCCAATACATTGTCACTCCTGGCGATGAATGGGAAGGCCTTCTGGACAGGACCGGCAGCGACCTACAATCCTTGTCGCTCACTTGCAAACGACTCTCGACCATCTTATGGCCTACCCTCTTCTGCACCATCATATACAGGTACGAAGATGCGGGCCATCTCGAGCGCATCGCCCTCTACACGAATCGCGACCGTTTCGTTCGGGAACACCTACCTCTAGAGACCGTGAAAGAAGTGGTTATTAGTTCATCCCATCAAGGCCCATCATCAATGACAGAGCTCCTTCTGAGCTTTGCGACAGTCGGCTTCTCAGGAAGAAGTTTAAATGCTATGGCTTCACGCATTTCGCTGCAACTGGAGGATGTGCCAGACGCCATCGTGAGACACTGGTTGAAGCTGCTTGCACATCGTGTACAACATGTTTCTCTTATCACGAGGGTCGACAGGAGTTCTCCGCCTCCCTTCGATTCCTACATACCCCTGCTAAAGCAGCTTCCCGCTCTTACATCCGTATTGATTCTCGACAAAGAGGGTTATCTTGCAAGCGATTCCTCAAGTTTACTCGAATACATAAAGCAAGCGGACAATATTCGGAGCTTGAGCCTTGCAATCGGCGATCTACCAATCGTCACGACTCCTTCTCTCAAGTCTCTGCTCATTGGGGAAGGGGCACTGGAAGTAGCAGCACAGCTGAGATCGATACTGGAGCCATGGGACTTCGTCAGCTCGCTTCAAATCAAGGACCTAGGGCCTTGGGATTACGACAGTGGATTGCGTGACGAAAGGCAGATAGGGCAGCTGGTTAGCCTATGCTTTCCAAAACTGAAGCGGCTTACATGTCCAATGTATGAAGACGAGCAAAGCAACTTCCCGCCTTCCCTGGTATATCTGCACATGACGGTCAACGAATACAGCGGGTGGAGCTTATCTCACTTCTACAACGCATTCGCTGCCGGGGCATATCCCTCTCTTCGACACATTATTCTGGATGTCGATTGGGGGGGCATCTATACACATATGCAGTGGGAGCCTCCCTCGCCTTCTTACAGATGCGCATATTGCCAAACGCTGGGCAACGATCCCGAGATAGTGACGGAAGATGGAAAGGACGAAGACGTGCATGACATCGAGTACCGCATTCTTCGCTATCTTTACGCTAGCTTCCGCGCAATGCTCGACAAGGCACATATTGACTACAATATTACTCCACTACCGATAGGCTTCTATGACGATGACGATTTGATGCTCTCCAGTGACATGTACGAAACGGTACCCGTATGCTATGTATTACAGGCTGACATATCGCTTTGTAGTTCAGTCTCAAGTGCCACGCCGGGCGATTTCACACTCAACACAGTCGACCAGCAGAAAAAGGTTCCAGCTGCATTGGCTGTACAAACTTCATTCGAAGAATTGGCAGACCTTAGCTCGCGATGCTCAGAACTACCATTCTGGCCGTGCTTTTCTAGATCTTTACCCAAGTAGCCAAACCACCGATTGATGTAGGATCTCACTATCGCAATGCTCACAATCTTGCTGTCGTTGCTGTCAAGCAAAGCAGGTGTCATGGTGCTTTGGTATTGGTCCGGGCTCTTGGTTCGGGCTCTATGGTGGAAGAATGCTGATACAATGGGGTCATACGGTAGTAGTGTCTACGCTGAAAGATTGAAAGAGCTGGTCATTTAGTCAAGCCATACCATAGCCTTACTGAACCGATGCCCTTCCACGCGCGTTCTCAGTCCGTGTGATTCTCCCCCTGCGCAGACCTTCATATGTTCAGCAGAGACTCGATCTGAGCGCATTCATCGCAATGTTCGTCCCGATCAAGGACATCTACATGCGAGCTCTAGAACACCCTGTGTGTCCCTGCTCCGGCTACTGCTGCTCAGGGCGTTGTGCTGTCCTTCGATAGCTATAGTGTGTCTTCTAATTACGCTGTACTATAAGATCGTCGTCCAGTAAGAGTACAAGGTAAATTGTCCCACTCGCTTCTCTTGCTTCTGCCAACTGGTGGTCAGCGTGCCTGATGGACGTTTTACAGCTCCCGGACGAGCTGCTTTCACGCATCGCAGAACACACAATCCTACAGCAAGATCATACAAACTACATAAACCCTCATTTGGCGCGTTTCGATGTCGCTAGCCTCACCTTGACTTGCCGGCGCTTTGCCCTTGTAGCAAGACCTCTTCTCTTCACCTCTCTGCAATTTACACACAAAGCCGATACAAATATTCAATGGTACAGGGCGCGTAATGACTTCCTCGTCGGTTCCTTGCGGCCGGCTACGGTCAAGGAGCTCGTTCTTCATGAACTCCTCGACGACGATGGCGAATGGCTGGACCTAGGCGAACAGGCATCAAGTATACACATGTTCCTCAACGAGCTCTTCTCTCGTCCATTCCTCTCGTCCAGTCTTTCACTGGTTATTTGCGATCTGAACGGACATCTCGCCAGAGAATGGTTTCCTCCCATCTTACATCGTATCAAGCACGTAACGCTTGTCAAAGTTGTCAGGGACTCTGGAAGCTTTGACTTCCTTGCTAGCATGTGTCTTATTGCGACTACATCTCTTCCAGCCTGCACAATAGTCTGTCAAACTGGTATCACCGAGTTCGCCCTGGATAATATTCTCGGTTATTTGGGACACAGCAAGGACTTGAGAGAACTAGAACTCTTTCTGAGCGGCAGGTGGAGATCATACGCTACGTTTACCAGAATTACGAGCCTAACAAGGCTAGCTCTCACTGCGAGACTCCTGTTAATTATATCAGAGGACATGGAGCCTTTACCACACCTACAAGCCCTAGAAATATCAGGCACCTTCGAGGCTATCGAAAATGACGACGACGCATGCGACGATGCGACTTATTCGGACTTTCTGGATCTGTGTCCGAATCTGAAGTACCTCAAATCACCACTAGGAACCGAATCTATGAGCAACCTTCCTGCTTCTCTTACCAGTCTTCACATCAGCCACGTGCTGCGTGGCAGCACGAAAGCTCCTTGTAACCTTTGCTGGAACATTCTGCAAGGCACTCTTCCCAACCTAAATGCATTCCATTTAAATGTCGACTGGGAACGCTTTTATGACAGTCTCAAGCAATGGAATGCAAGCGCACCAGCTTGTGACCAGTGGGTATCCACCGACGATTCTGAGATACGTGCCGAGGTAGACGATCTATCTGATTTGCAAGAAAATCTGGAAGAAAGGCTGGAAGCGTGTATACACCCTTACCTGGAGAACTTCAGAACAACGTTCTGTCGTGTCCTTGCCCGTCTCAACATACCTCACTACATCACCCCATTGCCAATCTACATGAAAGTATTCAAACCGCCTTTGAAACAGCTAAAAATGTACGTGTCGAGTATGATGCCTCCGTTGATTTGTCCCTTACTCGCTTGTGGAAAACAAGAACGCACTTCTACAAGCGGCCCTTCCGCCGATCCGGCTCCTGGAAGGCTGCAATAGATCAATGGAGTATCAGAGCCGATCCGCTCCCTGTCAAGATGTACGGGATGCCAAATTTTGGTCAGAAGCGCAGGATGCTGAATGAATGTATGGATAGATACGAGTATAAGCGATGGACGCGAGCCGCTCCCAAAGCGGTCGTAGTTCGCAGCAAGCATTATGCCAATCTCCCAATTTATGAGCAAACTACACTGTAAGCCATCCATAAAGGGGATAACGAGTGGCCGAAGCTGACGATGTTATTCAAAGGGATACATTCCTAGGCCGAGCCAAAATCTAGGTTCCTCTACTCGATACTATTTACCTTTATTCATGGAAATTACCCAAATACTATGCTGCATGCCCTTCCAGAAACCTATAGCGGCAAAGTCAATAATGCTCCTGACGTACCGAGCCAGATAAGCGCATGTCGCTAACTTCCTTCCAGCAATTCCCTCCGCTTGGCCAGCAAGCGCGACTGCAAGCGTCCCAAAATGTCCCCTCGGGCTATGATCTGGTCACTCATCTGTTTTCCCAGTACTGCTGCTACAGTCTGTCCAAGTAGAGCCCCAGCAACCCCGCTAAGCAGCAGTTTCAGGAGGGACGCCCGGCTGCCTGGCCCGGTCGGCAGTACTCTACCGTTTCCTTTGGCTGACACGAAAACGTTTGGCATCAGGGCCTTGCGACGTGAAGCTACGCCCAACGCGACCGCTCCTGCAAAGAATGCTCAGGGACCAAAGTTTGGGCGTTTATTTGAGCGACGCCTTACCTCCAGCTACGATCCTGCAAGAAAGACGACATACATTGCATTAGCTCTCAGCTCCCATCAGTAGACAACAAGAGGCTGACCCTGCACATGCTTTGTTAGCGGATATGAGTTGGCTAAAGGGATACCACGTACCAAACCGCATTGCTTCAGCGTAAGCCTCGGCCGCCTGCAGATAGCGAAATCATTATTCTACGATTTCTTTCGTACAGTACCTTGTGAGGAGGTTGATACTCACGTGGACTAGGGTCCCGATCTCCCTGTCCTGTAGATCGTGTTGAGAGGATAGTACGGCTTGCACCAGAATCTACAGCACGTAGATTAGAAATGTTCCTACGTACGTGGAGCGAAGCATACTGTGGGAGGAACAAAGCCGATGCTTCGCCAGAATCGCGTATAGCCATCATCAGATCGTCTGGGCGCCTGAGCGCCAGACTCGCTGCTTGATGCCATAATCCAGTAGTGCGCCTCACGCAATTTCTTCACATCTGGTTAAGCGGAGAAAGGCTAGTAAGAAGAAAAGGTGTCTTCTGGAAAAGCGTGACTTGTCCGGTCTCTTTATCGCCAATACTGTCCTGTCTTTTCCTACACTTCTCGATTTCCTCCTGCTCTACCTTTTCTATTCTTTCTTCACTTCCTCTTATTCTTTACCTTACCGTACTCACTTCCCACTTCGTACTAAGCCTGACTGACTTCTGCCTAATGAACAAGACATGTCGGTCGCTTCCGATGTCTTTGGAACTCTGGGCGCTGGTATGCCAGTGTCTCCACTTGCGTCGGGGTTGGCTCCTCATGCCTGATTTCGTACGACAGTCTTCTGGAGTATCCAATTGCTACCTCAGATCTGGGTGAATTATCGTAGACCGACCCACACGCAGGGTCTGCAACCATCTATGATGCTAATGTGGGCTGCGTACGTGCAACCAATGAGTAGAGAAATTCAGAATATTGACATTCCACAGAGCCTCGATACCTTGTCAGTCCGACTCCAGGGTCTCCCTACTGCTTTGCGCTAAGAATGTGTAGTGGGCATATATAACATACTCTCCAAGAAGTCTATTGCTCTGCAAGTACAACCGCAGATCCTGGCTTCCCTGTCTCTCATTACATGGGGCCAAGTGTACTATTACGGGCACACCTGGTCGCTCTTGAAGGCTAGCATAGTCGTCATCTGCTTAGGAACATTAGGAGCAGGGCTAGAGCTGCTTGGAACCCTTCCCTTCCTACATCTACGAGAAGACGCATCGGCGCCGCATGCTTATTTGCAAGCCATGGCCATACTATCCGCTATAGGCTTGGCTTTGGGTGTGCTTAGACACTACTGGGATATCTACACGCACAAGTCCGTAAGAGGCATCTCTCTTCTCTTTGTAGCACTTGATGCTGCAGGCGATCTGGCTTCTATCCTCAGCGTTGGTGAGTGTGCTGTCTTCTAGGCGGAAACAGAGTATCTTACTCATCTACCCTCCCAGTCATCGTGCATCCCATAGATATAGAAGGTACAGCTATCTACTCCGTCGAGCTAGCCTTTTGGATCGGCATCATGTCTCTAGCAGCGATGTTCAGGCTGCGGGACTGGCTGAAGGGCAACGATGCCGAACAGACAAACGAGAGTGTGGAGATGCAGGGTGAACAGCCAGAAGCGGAGGTAGCATCCGTCTCGAGCGGGTCTAGCAGATCTGTCTTTGTGACCGTAGGTTTGCGGCAGAAAGCACTTCAATTGCTGCGTAACCGGAAGCGCAATGTAACAGTATAAGTCACTGTATCACTAGTGTCGAAGGAGTCGGTGTTAAAGTGTAACCTGCATCTGGACTTGCTGGGTCTACTTTGACGCGATTCGAGATAGCTCCAAGCATGGCCAGCGCACTTCCAGCACGTACGTTGCTAGAGACTGCGTGCACATGTCTGCGAGCGTCAGCTATCAAGGGAAAAGGGCGGATTGGGATCAGCTCGCTTCACACATCCAGCAAGAAAAGTCAGGATTTGGCAGGGACAGCAGCGGGCAGCGATGGCGACGAGCATTCGCAAGGAAACCTGCCAGAACAGATACAGAATCTCGAGCAGGAAGCTGGCGGTGAGCATGGCGGTCAGAGATTCAGCGAGGAAGAATGGCAAGTGAGGGAAAGACGGCGGAGGATGGCCTTGAGTGAGTGGGCATACGCACGACTTATACATTTCAAGCGTTAATGTGTAATGTGTTCTTACGCAGTGTCCTCGCTGGAATCTGTCGGTTCTTCCCAAACGAGATCAAACACCTGGCAGCCTCATCACTCCCTCTCGCGTTCCCACTCCCCTGCTTCCTTGACTCTCTCACATCTCCTTGCTTCAACAGCGCATTTGGGACATTCTACGACTCTTGGGTCTCCTCAGGCGTATCCGTACATCGTTGGGACTAGACATGGTGTCAGCATTATCGATGTTCGAGAGACATTGACTGCTCTCAGAAGAGCTAGCAACCTCGTTCGTAGCACGGTGGAGAACGATGGACTGGTCCTGTTCCTCGGAGGAAGCGGTATCAAGAACGTAGATAAAGTATTGCAGAAGAATGCAGCAAAACTGGGCAGAAATGGCTATGCAGCGGGCAAATGGATGCCAGGAACGCTCACAAACGCTATCAAGCTCTATTCCGACACGACGTCGTTGATACAGCGAGGTATAAGTCTGCAGAAAGAGCAGGACAGCGATGACGGCGAATATTCCAAGAATCTTAACCCAACTAATTTCCATCCTTCTCTACTCATCCTATTCTCACCACTCACCACTCCTCATGCTCTACGAGAAGCCAACTCGCTGAATGTCCCTACAATCGCTCTTTGTGACACAAACGTGGATCCTCGGCATTTCACCTACCCTATACCAGCGAACGACGATTCTATGCGAGTCGTGGAGTTGATCAGCGGAGTATTGGCAGAAGCTGGAAAAGAAGGCATCAATAGGAGAGAAGCAAAAGCCGCTGCACAGCGGGCGGCTCAGAGGCAGTACGGCTTGCAAAATGCTTTCGAAAGTCAGCAGCATAGACAAAGACTTCGTGGCTAGATTTGCAACAATAGTAGAAGCCGAGACATGGATTGATGTGGCTAGGTCTTTTTATTGGACCTTTTGCAATACGCTGCCACTCCGTTGTTTTAGGAATTCTAACAAAGCATCCTTAATTGATACATACATGAACAGCTGCCCGTCTTTCAGATACTATTGCTACTTTGTGATAGAGAAGTTGCCCTGCTTTCAGACCACCACTTCGACATCATCCTTCGCTTCGTCTGCTGTTGCATCTTGTTTTGGCTCCTCTTTACTCGGCTCGGCGTTGCCAGACCCTGGCAGAATCCTTTCTCGCTCTCCGCCTTGCTCCATAAACCGCTTCATTCTAGCAGACATTTTGCTATCATCGATACCGACATTTTCCTTTCCTTCCAAAGCATCTTTGTTCGAGCTTGAGGGTGAGAAAGTCGCAGAAGCATTCTTCTGATGGGGTTTAGCAGCAGCAGGCTTCGCACTGATCTTTCTCTGTCCAGGAGGATGCGAGAAATAGCAGTCTACACGCGTACATGCCAATCCAAACTTGCATGGAACACCATTACCCGCTGGAGCCGCTTGTGGATGAGAGAAGAAACATCCAGCTCGTGTACAAGCCGAGCCAAACATGCAGGGCTTCGCGCCTGGATTAGCGGCTTGTATAGCCCCGGCTGGAGGAGCAGGTGCTGCTACGGGAGCGACCGCGACCACAGGTTGTGCAGACGTAGCTGATTTCTGCTTATATTGTTCGACATTCAGACCTTCCGGATCCGTCTTTTGCGATGGCGATACATGCGAGCGCGGGCAGTCCTAGATAGCGTAATATAGAGTTAGCAACCAGCGTATCTACTGATTTGCTCAGAGCTGACGTACCTTGTCTTCGCATTGCAAGCCTTTATCGCACACCTCCTTCGATAGCACAAGTCCAGATTCTTTCGATGCAGCAGGGGATGGATGGGAATATCTGCAAATAGCGTTCTTGCAGTCTACGCCGTATTTGCATAGCTCTTCGCTAGTTGGGCGAGGAGGCAGCTTGACAGGTTTCCTCGGCGCTACGGCGACTGGCTGAACTATTTGCTGCTGTTGCTGCGGTAGAACGCCGAATGCACCGAGTTGTTGTTGCTGGCCGGTCGGAGGAGATCCACCTGGCGGCATATACATTTGCTGAGCAGCTGCTGCTGCGATGAGCTGATGTTGGAAGATCTGTTGTTGGATAGCTTGCTGCTGGGCGAAAGGAAGTGAGGAGAAGTTGTCTGGGATAATGAGCGGCGGTAGACCAGGAATCTGAGGGAAAGCTTGCTGCATCGTTTGAGGAGATGCGAAACCACCTTGCTGGGATCCTCCGAAACCGCCTCCGTTCGCAGGCGGGAAATTTCCACCTCTGACACCTGCTCTGTCGAATATAGAGCGTCCTCCATGATCTCCCGTTCCATTCTGATGCTCGCCAGACATGCGTGGCCGCCTGTTCGGCCTGTCCAGCGCATCTCCTTCCCGCTTCACGCCAGACATTGCGTTCCCAAACACTCCACCACCTCCTCTAGGCCCATTACCACCTCCTGGCCCATTGCGAAAGCCGCCTTGCGGTCGGCTGGGCAAATTGCCATCCTGGAAGCCTCGCCCTCTTCCGCCTCTGTTATTCAGGTCTCTGCTGTCGCTAACGGTCTGTATGTTGGATGACGGACGGTCCCCTCGTTGGTCGCTATCCTCAGCTGGCACAGATTGCCTCCTTGACTGGCTCGCAGGTCCAGTAGGGATACTCGGTGAAGTCGACGCTTGCTGCTCCTGCGCCTGGGCACCGTTTGCACCAGCAGCAGCATCATTAGTCTTTGTGTAGTGTTCAGGTATCGCAGTGCTGAAGATCCAGTCTGTAAAGCCAGCGTCGTATTCGGCTCCAATCAAGTCTGAGAGTTCTGCGGTGATTTGGGCGCTGCTCTTGCTGTTTGCGAGCATCACTGTAACATATTCTGCCATGACAGTGTCGTCTTCATCGCTGCTGTAGCCATATTCTGCCAGCTTTTTCTGGATGGCCGCCTAGATTTCGCACACAAAGGGCAGGTAAAGGTCAGCTTTTCAATACTCTTTGCGCAGTACCGATACTCTGGTAGCATGCGCTCACCTGAAGCGGCCCAGCTTGCGCAATGTCGATAGTCACTGCCATTTCTTGCGGGAAAAGAGCAAGTCGACGTTGGAATTGGTAAGAAACAGCGAAACGCTTTAAAGACATAAAGACAGCCTTCAAGTCAGACGTCTGGAAGATACGGAATGCTGATAATGTTCTAAGGGGTGCCCTGCGTGAATGGCTACATGATATGTATGACGCCTCTATCGACATCCTGAAAGACTATACATGCAACAACATCTGGAGCGACGTAAAGGTAATGCTACAACGGCTGCTCTTCATTCGGACGCCTTCTCCGCCTGCTTCTGTGCTGTCTACTTGGCTGCTTTGTGGTCCTTGAATCGCTAGGGATGTCTTGCTGATCGAAAGGCGCTGAGATGCCTAACACATTCCGACGCTGATTAGAAGAGATCTCGGAACTCTCCTCAGTATCGCCAGCTTCTTTTCTGGAGTCCGAGAACTCTCCCAGTGCAGCTTTATCATCCTCCTCTAGAAGAACCTTAGGCTGTTCGATGATCTGCAGGATAGGAGGCTCTTTGTTTGCAGGCACAGTATGTGCTGTCTGAGTGGCTTCTTGAGTATTATTTGCGTACTCATGCTTTGGAGAAGGTGCATCGGCGACATCTGCCTTCTTTGTCGACCAGCTGCCCCAAGGTCTAGGCTTGATAGCGGGATCATCTTTGATATCTTCCCATTTGAGCTGTTTCACATCTTGCTGTTCGTCTCTCAAGATTCTATCCCAAGTAGAATCCGCCAAGAGACCTCTCCAAGACGAGCCTATTCCAGTCTGGATGTCCGAAGCAAGGTCTTTAGACTGTATAATCACCGCAGGTTCCATGCTGAATGCTGAGAGAAGAGGCTTCTCGGGGTCTTTACGCTTCATAGCGCTTTCTCGAATCAAGTAAGGAACGAATGTGTCGACCGGTGTCTGGTAGGCTCGCCAAGGATCGCTGAACAGCTCAAATAGGTGTCGTGCGCCTCGCTGCGAAAGTGCATAGCCGTGCAAGCATCGTGGCTCTGATGCACGATGCAGCTGAGGATGGACATATTGAGGTTCTGCGGCACGTAAATCAGGTTTATCCCGAATTAGCAACATAATACTCACTGCCTAGTTCCTTTCCCCAGCAATGCCCCAGATACACGATTTCCCAGTCTTCCGGTAAAGCTCTCTCGACATTCGGCCAGATCCTCTCGATGTCCCACTCTAGATCCGTGTCGTCCTCCAGAATGAGCGCGCTTCTGTCGTTGTTCTGTATCATCTGCTTCCACACTCGTGTCTGCGAATACCAGGTAGAGATGACTCCCTCGTTGATTTGGCGAGCGTCCAGCTGCTCGACAGGATCGTGTAATAATGCAGTGATGTTCAGCTGTGCCGTAGAGACTGCAGAAGTTGGCTTGAGGGCGCTAAGATCGGTCGTATTCTCGAGGAGGGTCACCCAATCCACGATTTGCTGTCCGTTCGCAACCTTGAAGCGGCTGTCCGGATCAGTGCTTGGTAGTGTCCATCTCTTGTCCGACTTGCGTATATCAGGAAAATGCAGGCCAACCTTCTTGTCTTTGCCTTTCAGCCAGATACTGTCTACAGCTAGACCTCCTATGCCTTCCGGTGGTACACCTAGCGCTTTCGCCAAGATTGGTCGTTTCCTGTCTCGCATCTCTTTGACACGTTCGGCTATCCAGCCTATCAAAGGCGAGTGCTTCTCCGTAGCGTCTATGAAAGTGAATTCGAGGCCGAGAGCGCGAGCTATCTTTGCCATACGACTTCGCCGGTCTGTACGATGCTTTAGAGACAGTACGTAGATATGGTCGAATGTGAGCGTTTTGGAGTGCTTCTTGTATGCATACGGCGAATGTGCTTCCTCGAGATGCTTGCGATAGGAAAGGAGATCGTCCGACTCCGACTCAAGAGAGCTTTCTTGATTTGAAGAGATTGGCTGTGTAATATGTTCTTCATCACCTGGCCGCGTCCGCCAGCCAAGAGTCTCCTTGAAACGCTGCTTTGCGTTATCTGCCATCCGGTCCCAGCTCCATCCTTCTCCCAAAGAACTATCACTTTGCGATACTCTTATATCTACGGCAGGTGCATGCCCATTGGGATGGTTCGGCTGAGCATCATCACTGGTACCATTTGCGGCGCGACTGTCGGGCTTGACCAGGCTCTGATACAGCTGCGGACGTAAGGAGAAGTAGGAAAGGCAGGCTAAGAAGACCAAGACGAGATAGACGCGTTTCGAGGCCAGATTGTACGCTGAAGATGGGGATGGCCGTGTCGTCGAAAGCAGCATTTTTGACGCGCAGAAATCGCACAAGGGAGCGTGGACAGCCCTTCCTTGACGAAGAAAGTAATACGAGACAGCAAGAAGTCCAGTAAGAGGTTCAGAACGGATGAGGCCAGCTCATGGTCGAAAATGCGCAAGAAAGCCAAGCCGAAATGACAGGAAAAAAGGCAAAGGCTGGCCAAGTGCCATAGCGACGATGTAAACCTGTCAAAGTAGTTTGAAACCGTTCATTATACTCCTAAATGTCTATTCGTAGCATGTTCATTGAAGGGTAGTAAAAAGGCTAACTGCTTGTTCGCGATTGCCAACTAAGTGAAGTGAAGTTATTGTTAAAGTTTTGGTTTGATTGTAGTTCTCCGCTCATCTGACTGATAGAAACGCTACTCAGGGGATATGAAGAGAAGAAAGCAGAAGCTGCCCGACGATTACGACCCAGTTCCCCGTTTACCTTCGCGCACGTCTGGCCGTCTACCAGCACTCCTGACTTATACCAGCTTGATCTACTGGTTCTTGCATTCTTGAGGATCCTGGGCTGAACCTGGGGTGACACCAGATTGAGGAGGCTGAGCAGCCTTCCTTGCACCTTTAATAGCTCTTCCACCAGCGACATCTTCATCATCATCCTGGTCATCCTCATCGTCCTCCTCATCAAACTCGTCCTCATCGAATTCATCGCCGCTCTCGAAATCCTCGCCATCCATCTCGTCTTGCAGAGCTTTGCCGGTGAACCAGTCGATGGCGTGTGGGATGATGCGGTCCTTGATGTCCTCGCCGATCTGGTAGTCGAGCTCGAGCTGCTCGTCAATATCGCTGGGTGCGTTGGAATCGTCATCCTCAGGCGGTGTCGGAGGCTTGAAGAAGGTGAAGAATGAGTCGGTGGGGACAACCTTCTTGACTGTGCGGGTCTGGTTGGTATCTGCAAAGGAAGTGAAAGCACAATCAACTCGGGTCCCGGTTAAACTTACTACGCTGAAACACTCACTCTTGTTTCTCTGCTTCTTGGTCTCTACCTTGACAGTCAAGTCCTTTCCAGTCTTCCACTTGATCTCTGTTCCCTCTGCTCGGTCATAGATGAAATCACCCAGCGAGCCGACCTCTTCTTGATAGAAGTACGTCTTTGTGATGATCTTGTCCTCGAAGAATTCCTTAGCTTGTTCGTTGAACTCGAACAACAGCTTGAAGCCAGGTTTGCCAGCACCGAGGTATTCTACGCGAACATCGACGAGGTGCTTGAGAGCCTCCTCATCTCGCTCGGTGATGAGCTCAGATAGACCGGAGTGGTTGGATAGTGCAGTAAGCCAGAATTGAGGAATACCCTTTGGTCCCTTTGCAGCCTCCTCTTTCGATAGGATTTGCTTCTCCTCACGCTCCTCTTCCTCATCGTCGCTCTCATCATCTTCATCAACCTTGAATCCAGCCTTGATCTCATCATCCGTGGGCTCAATCTTTCCTTCGACAATCTGCCGTCTGCGCTCGTAGATTGGCTTGTACTTCTCGGCGAAACGCTTCTCTAGCTCGAGGATTTCCCTCTGGAACTCGGCCTCGATCTTGGTGTGCTCGATCTGCAACCCCTTAAGACCATCGACTCGTTGACGGACAATAGGCTCGAGGTTCTCGATGTAGCCTGACGATTTGCCGACCAGTCCGGCGAGCTTGCCCTGGACCATTTGGGCAAGGAGGGGGTTCTGGATACAGCATGAAACAGTCAGTATCGAATATATACTGAGGTATATGACTGAATAGATAACTCACGCCTGCTAGCTGACTGCGGATATCGTTCCTGACAGCGTTGCTCGAGATGGTGGGGACGTCGTCGCCTTCGGACTCTGCGTCTTCAGAGATGGTGTTGGGAACATGAGGGCGGCTGTAGTATCATTTGACACAGCGTATACAATGCACATTGATGGTGTTGCCGGCATTGACGAACAAAGGGAAAGGAAGGTCGGAAAAGTGGGTGAGGAGGGCGCACAGGGGAGGTTCAAAAGGCATGGAATCAGCTCTAGATCGATACCAGCACAGTCTCGACGCTGCAGTGACTTTGTATACCAACCTCATAGTCCCTGGAGTTGCCTGCAGCGGTGTGTTCTGCGGTGTTGGAGCGATATCGGCTCCCATAGCATGGGCGATAGCCTGAGCTTGCGCTTTCGACATCGTTTTGAGTCGCTACTGTGATATTTCTATTGCGATTTGCTGTTTTATGCTGTCTTGCAGCCTCTTCTACCTCGGATGAGAGCTAAGCAGACCCAAGCGACTCAAAAATTGGTTGAAAAAGGGCAAGTCGAACAAGGGCAAACAGAAAAACCTGCAAATAGCTCGGAAAAGCTTCTAGACAACGCTATAGCAGTAGTATTGCTGTGGTGTATATTCTGAAATCAAAGTGCAGATCTTGTGCTCGTCTACACGCGACTCCCGCAGTGGCAACAAACACCTAGATGAGTAGAAAGCGCGTTCCTCCCAAGTGCACAACAACGACTACGATACGCGGTAACGATTGTGATTCGCTGGGAGGTGAGGTGACTACAGTAATGCCAGGAGTCTGAGGAAAAGCCCTACGGTCGCTGGAGATATAGGCTGATGGAGAAGGAAGCTACAGCTTCGCTCTTGCAGTAGCAGTAAGCTACTTGTGTGCTTCTTACAAGGCCCAGACTGAGCAGCTATCATAGGTAGCTATCGCTTGCGGGCTTGGGAGGAAGTGGACCTGAGGCCGCAGCAGGCGTGCCGTGACATTTGAAGTGACCATACGGCTCGGTATAGAGACGTGCCTTAGACGTCCGTGCGATCGATGTTCTTTGTAACCTCTTCGGAAGAGCTTCGCGCTATAGTAGCCTTTAGCTGGCTGTACAGACTTCACCAAAGTCATGTCCAGTATACAGAATAGTGGAACCTGGAAGAGATGGTGACGTGCAATCTTTATCCTGCTAGCCAGAGCCAAAGAGGTCCGCATTGCTCCGCGACCTAAAGAATGGTGGTCCTTTGCTTGCTGCACGGGAGCCAAGCAGTGGACTGTCCACCAGATCGTCGAGATGTAGCGACGATGACAGTAGAGTAGGACGATCTGCTATTCCTTGTCTAAGCGGCTGGCGCTCCCGAAGAAGGTACAGGAGGAGCTGGCGGTGGTGCTGAAGGTGTAGAAGGCGGCGGCGATCCTCCCAGCCCTCCAAAAGGACCTCCGCCGAATCCTCCATTGCTTCCTTTCTCCCACCACTTCTTTGCATTTTCGGTACCGACATCAATCAATCTTTTGCCCAGAACAAGACCATCGCCGTTAAGTCCTCTGTCCCAAATCTCTTTTGAGATGCGGACATAAGTGCCGTCGGTGATCATGTCAGGTATACGAGCGATGGCTCTGAAAGCGGGAGAATAGATCCGGACGAGATGATTGTGGAAGCGCTCCAATCGACTAGAGACCATAGTGCAAAGGGGGTATAGCTTCTCATAGCTTGAAATCAAACACTCAGTCAGTACCATTAACATATGGAGCTAATGTGCTTACTGAGTAAGAGGAACCACCGGCGCCCGCTTGACAAGGCCCATCCGCTCCGCTCTTGTTATCGTCTTAGGTTGCTCTTTCGATTGTAGATCGTCCAGCTCATGAAGCGCTTCTGCCGTAAGGTCAGGAGAAGCGTACTTTGCCAGTGCATATGAACCGCCAGCTCGATATCTGAAAGAACCAAGTATCGAAAATGAGTAGTTGTCCCATTTGCAAAAGTCTAAGAAAGAAAGCTCACACGTAGCGACCTTGCAAAAATCCGAAGCGATATTTCTCGTCCGTAGGTGCAGCCTTGATATTGTAAGCTTCCGGCTTCTTGAACAGTGCTACATCCTGATCTTGCTCAATGCTTGAGCCGTCGGCCAATGTATTTGTAGCACTCCTTGCTTCGCCCTTCTTGTCCTTGATGTGTATATAACATGTTGCTCTGCAATCTGGTTCGCGCCGCGCACGTCTTTCCAGCCCAGAAGCTAGATCAGCTTGGACAGCAGCATCTTGGAGCACATACAGACACACCTGTCTATACAATCATAGATTGCCCATGTCAGCTTCTTTTGACTGTTTCAGCGACTCTTACATCGGACTTGCGCACACCTTCATTAGAGGATCTGCAACTGAACCAGCAGCTTTCCGTCAAGCCTTCGTTATCAGTATATCTTGTATCAGTAACATATCCAGTCTTCGCTAGAGTCCCTAAGAAATCGACAGTTTTCTGGTGACGCTTGCGGTCTTCTTCTGAAAGATGCTCGAAAGCTTGTGAAGGTGTAGGTCGCAAAGGATCAGACTGAGAACGAGGTGGAAATGGTATATAGGGATTCATGGAGGTTGAACAGGTCGATTTATGCAATAAGGCGTGTTGCAGATAGGCAGACCTGAGATCTGACTTTGACGAGCATTGTAGACTACAGGAGCATTTATTCCAAACTTCTATTGATGAAAGAGCATATAAACTACAGAAGGAATGTTAATAACGGTAGGTAGACGAAGCGAATGGAGTAGCTAAAGGAAGAAATGTAGGGCAGGCGAAGACGTTGAAAAAGAGATAGAGAGAATGAATTGTATGATGATGAGGACTTAGTAGTCCTGCCTCTGTCTTTTCTGGCCTTGGTTGAATCCTCCAGGCCCAGACGGCGGCATCTGACCATTTCCGAAACCGCCTCTTCCACGACCCATCATTCCTCCACCTCCTCCCATATTGTTATTCATGCCCATACCCATACTACCTCCCATCATGTTATTGTTTCCACCGCCCATCATCATTGGATTAGGACCTCCTCGACCACCGCCTCCAAATCCTCCGCGATTTTGCCCAAATCCACCTCCTCCGCGGTTCATTCCTCCTCCTCGACCACCACCACCACCCATAGGTGGTCCGCCTTCGCCGCCTCCCATTGCGCCCGTCCGGATACCGCCTTGACCAGTTGGGCGACCGTCTGTTGGTAATCCGGGTTAGCTTGGTGATCTGGCCAGCTATAGTGTACGGAGACTGACCTTTTTGCACTTTGTAAGGATTGAAAGAGCCAGACTGCATGTTGGGTGTTATGCGCTTGCCTTGGAACTCGCTGCAATCCATGTTTAGCATTTTTGCAGGATGTTATGCATGATGCAGTATACGTACTTGCCCTCGAACCACTGCTTGACTCGCTCAGCTTCATCTTGACTGGGCGTCTCCACGAAAGCCATGCTATACTTCATAGTCAGGCCATATTCCTTATCCAATGTATGGAGTACTCGCTCACCCTCTCGACTTTCCGTTCACTTTGTGCTCGGCAAATGTGACGTCTGTAAGAGCGATAGTGACTCCGGCCTCTGCGCACACTCTGCGGAGGTCTTCATCGGAAGTCCACTGTCATTTCCGGATTTCAGCTAAATGATCACCGATGTGAAGATAGCGTACGACCCACCCAGTGTAAGTCGACGATGTTGAGAGCGTTGAGACCTTGATTTCTCGGCTGACTTGGCATGTCGCCCATCATGTTGTTGTTATTGTTCATATTGCCCATTCCACCCATCATGTTTCCCATGTTGCCCATATTGGGCATACCGCCCATGTTACCCATGTTACCCATACCTGGCATTCCCTGCATACCTTGCATAGGGAAACTCATCATACCCATCCCGTTCTGACCACCCATGGCCATCATGGGATTCTGCATCATCATTGGATTTTGCATGTTCATCATGCCGCCTGCACCTCCCATGGGTGACATTGAGCCTTGCATCATGTTGTTGTTGTTATTGTTGTTTCCTTGTCCAAAGGCATTGTTGTTGCCTTCATCCTGCTATTACTCTGAAGTTAGATCAACATTCATACAGAAGCGACACATAGCGTACCTTGACGTTACCATCCTGTTGAGATGTAGCTCCAGTTGAGCCTGATGCATTTGCAGAAGAGGAAGAGTTGACGGAAGGCTTGGATTCATCGAGGTCACCGTAGAGCTAGTATCGGAGAAACAAGGGTTTTCCAAGAAGTCTGAGTCTCAGCATGAGGATTGTAATTGCAGTACAGTACGAGACACACATCGCTCTCGTCGCCGTAAATATCGATATCTGCCATTGCTTTTTTTCACTGTTCTGGGAAAGTGTACAAAGGGGATCTGACTGGAGGGATGGGATTGATGGATACAGGAAGGAACGACAAGGGAATCAGACACAACATCGTCAACAATGGGAGCTGCTCGAAGCCTGCCCAGCTGGCCAGGGTGTCTGGCCAGCACAACGAGGGCGCTGGAAAACCCGGACGAAAAAGGACAACCAACGTACAAGGGAGAGCTAGACGATAGAACAAGCGACGACGACGTAGCACAACGATGAGGATCCAAGGGGAAAGTATCAATATGTCAGACGGGCTTTCTTGCGGGCTGACTGCGAACGCTGGCTGGCTCGCTGGCCGGGCTTTGGCGTGGATTCTTGCGCTGCAAACGTACGAGGATGACTTCGAGGTGTATGCTGTTGCTTTAGGTTGCTGTATAGCTGTTTGCTTGTGGTTTGAGCTTTAAAGTGTTGAATGTCGAGAACAAAGGTTGACTAGGCCGGGTCTACATTCTTTCAAGACTGACTGTAACACTTTCACAGCTTTCTTACATTCAAGATTAAACACTTTTGAACACTTTCTTTCAGTGCAATGGTCCTCTTATCCAGCGAAACACGGCGATACACTTCTTATGGCAAGCGCAGAGTCAACGGAGGCACCTCGACAGCGACAAGGCACGCTCAATGGATGGAAATGATGGGAAACCCCACAAATACTGATGATAACAACGACGATGATCCTCCTCCTGCTCCTCTTCCTGCTTCTTCTTCTTCTGCCTTCATCACACCTCGCGAAGTCGCCGATCAAAACAAAGCTGGTCTCGCGAAAGAGTCACAGCGCCAACGTATTGTATCGCTCTCGTCTTCGGAGAATGACTCAGCATCATCGTCGTCTAGTTCCGACATACATATAATTCCAACTCAGCCAGCGCGAAAGCCGGTTGCGCGAGCTAAGAAGCTTAGAGTAGTGGAAAGTCCCGTATCTTCACCTACAAGCAAGCAAGAATATGTAGCAGTACTCAAAGCGCGAAGGCCGGCTCTCATGGCTCGCAAGGATTCAAGCAATATCCCACAATCTTCTTCACCGATCAAGAAAGGCAAAGAGCCTGTAAAGGAGAATAAAGCAAAGACGATGGAAGTGAATACAATTGAAGAGAAGGAGAATAGCCGTCTTCAGCCACAAGCATCTATGCCAAAGCTTGTTGAGTCGCGACCTACGGTCATATCCACTTTATCCTACCGTACTCCCAATGTCCCGCTTCATTCTACGCCAGCAAAGCCTCATCCATCGCATCACAAGTCTAAAGCTGCATCTTCATCGACTCCTTCCTACCTCCTAAGCCGGCCAATGGCCCTTCCTCCTCCGCGGGGGCATGGCCAGCATGCAGACGTAGCATGGCGGCGACCTCTCACTCCACTCGTGCATTCCAACAGATATGGAACCCAGAATAACAATAATGATAAGCGGCCTAAGCAGCAGGAAAAGCAAGTCAAGGAGAACCCAAAGAGGCCACCTAGAGAACGTGAACCAGTCTCGCCGATCGCCCCGTCAAAGAAGCGCGCAGAAGCTACTGTTCCCATTTCTCAACATCGGAAATCGATCATAGAAGTAGTTATTCCACGATCTCGGACAGCTTCTCCCGCGGTATCTACAGACAAAACAGCATCGGAGCAGACGAAACAGAGGGATAGCATTTCTAGTCACAAATCTGGAGGCACTAGAGTCATAGACTTGTCTGAAGAGTCGGACAAGGAAGTAAGCATCGAGATCGTAAGGCATCAAGAGATCGCTACAGAGCCGGCGTTGGCACAACAAGCAGCAGCAGCAGGCTCAGCAGTCAAAGCAACGACGGAAGTAGCAGAAACAGCGAGTGTCGTGCCAGACGACGTCAAGCCCCTGTTACAAGCATGCTCTCCTTACTCCGACAAGATTCACACCTTTTCGTCTATTATCGATACATTCCCTCTCCTTTCTTTATATACGACAGACAAGACAGCTGTATGGACAAAGCTAGGAGAAGCTACCTACTCTGAGGTATTCGTCGTCAGCAGTTCTGCCGAGGAAGACAGCAATACCGCAGACGAAATCGTAGTCAAGGTTATTCCTATACATCGACCGCCGCCTGAGAATGCTCCGGGTGGAGTGAAGGAGCAAGATCTGCCGCAGACATCTCTGGTACAAGACGTCGTGCGTGAAGTCGAGATCACCAAACTTCTGTCGAGGGGAGAAATAGACAAACCACATGCCGGCAGTATTTCCGGATTCACGCATCTTCGAGGGGCATATCTCACTTCTGGGCAATACCCCGCGAAGCTGTTGTCGGCTTGGGACGACTTTAGCAAGACACGTCCTGAGAAGGTTGAGAATGCTAGACCAGGTTTGTCTCTTCCACATCGCAAGTACGACGATGTATCGCTGATCTCGCCTTCCTTCAGATGTATTCCCTGATACGCAACTGTATCTTCTGTTCTGTCTCTCGCACGGCGGGACGGATCTCGAGTCTTTCCGCGTCAAGAACTGGGTACAAGCTTGTTCTATCTTGCATCAAGTAGCGACTTCTCTATCCTTAGCCGAAAGCAGCGTACAATTCGAGCATCGCGATCTGCATTGGGGAAATATCTTGATCAAGCCTTCGGAACAGCCTGAAGCTCCATCAGACAATGAGATGGAATCACTTCCTGAATGCCTGAGATCAGTTCCAAGGGACGTGGCTGCGACGATCATCGACTTTACACTGTCAAGAGCCACTAAGCAACAAGACGGGCAGATACTAAGTGGAGGATTGGAGGATGAAGCTTTGTTTGATGGAGAAGGAGACCAGCAGTACGAATGCTACAGGCTCATGCGCCGCTTGACGAAGGAAGATTGGCAATCCTACTGTCCAATCACGAATGTTGTCGTAAGTTTCTAAATCTTACACCGCCAAATAGCGCTTGCGTGCTGAGAGGCGTCTTTTCGGACAGTGGCTTCATTATCTGAGTCTCAAGCTTCTGAATGACAAGAAGCTGAAGAAACCTGTTCGGAAGGCGACCGGACCACGCACTCGTACCCTCGCATCAAGAGCAGTCTCGCATACGAATACGCCTACAAAGCTACGAGCTGGAAAGCCCACGATGTCCGCTCCCGACTTTGAGATGGAGAAAGCTGCCTATGACTCGCTGAAAGCTGCTTCAGCTATCTTGAGCGCCAGTATAGAAGCTGCGCTCGCAACGGTAGAAGCGACGAACGGAGCTGACAAGCCAAAGCGGAAGAGCCGAGCCGCAAAGACTAGCTCTACTTCACAGGAGAGCGATAACGATCAAGTCTGCGCGAATGCAGGCGAATTTGTGCTGTGGTGGACATATGCATGAAGCGTTACTTAGTCGGCGGCTTCTCGTATATCAGTGCTTCGACACTTCGGGCTTCTTTTCTTGTCTTTTCGTTGGTCGTTTTTTTTGTTAGCACAATGTTGATGTATCTATAGTACATGAGGTATGATGAAACAGATGGCTATGAGTACAAAGCTTAAGGATACAATGCGCACGCGCAAGGACGATGCGGAACGATATATACTGATAGACAAAGGCGAGAACTGATTAGATGCGTGAGGATGCTATTGCTACGGATGAGGCAGAACGATGGATGGGATAAACGGAGACAGCTATTGACTGTCGTCTGCGAGATGCTCTTCGTCGCTGGTGACCAGGGCGGATCCAAGACCATGGACGGCTTCTTCCCTTCTGCGCTTGAGCAGGTCTGCAGCCTCAACGAAGGCTGTCCCTGTAATGCCCTTCTCAAGCGAGTCAGAAGCACGCCTCATCGCTGGTGGCTGACCTTCTGCTAAAGAGCTATCGCCGGCGCGAGAAGGCGAAGAGTCTGAACTTCTTCTTCTGCTGCTAATAGGCATGTCATCAAATTCTCGCTTGAGGAGTCGTTGTACCGGTCCTCCAGTAACTTTGTTGCTGCTTCCCTCGGAAGGGGACGTCCGCCGACGCGGCAGCCCATTGCTCGAATCAGAGTCTGCTGCAAGCGAAGTAGCTGCGGTACTGAGGGCATTGTCGGAGCCTGACGAGGAGCTTGATAAGCTCTCCTTAATTTGAGAGCGGATAGCTGCCGCTGGTACCGGTGAAGCAGTTCGCGACCCACGGCGACGCGGCTTGAATGACAAGACTTCGTCTTCCTTCTCGCTCGTGCTTTCGTGACCCTGAGTTGTGGCAGCCGCGACTTTCTGTGCTGTAGTTTGGTGGAAATGCTGTAGTCGCTCTTCTTCCTTTGCGAAGCTATGCAAGGCCCAGTCTGCCGTGAGGTCGAAAAACTGCCGAACTTTGGGTAGAAGGGTAACCATCTGCATGAAGCTGTGAACTCGTTAGTCAACGATAGCCCCCGTCAGCAAGTGATAACAGATCTTACCCATGCGACCAGCCTTCGATAAAGCGTGTCGTGATCCAGTCTTGCTCATTTTCATCAAGGATTGGATCTCTTTGAGCTGGCAACGAGCTGCTCATGCGCAAGCCTTCGCCAAACTTGGCTTGTTTGGCCATGAGTTCTGCCTTTCGAGCAAGCTTGGCATCTCTTAGCCGGCCTGAAAAGATGAGCGTATCGTCGCTGAACGGGTCTCTTTCGCCACAAAGAAGGTAAACTGGAGGGAATTGAGCCAGTAAAGCTGATGGGGTAAGAATAGGTGAGATGTAGTAGTTCTTCGACAGGTCTGGCGAGTTACGTGGTCCGACGCTGCCAGAAGTCCATATAAGTCAGCTTCCTAGCACACTCATAGCACAAGCTTTCTACTGACTAGCATATCGCCATTGCTCTCATCATACTGGGAGAGATGATGCGGTCATTGAAGAAGCCTGTCCGGCTCGTCATAGTCAAGCGAGTACCCAAGCCAGCCGCTCGTGTGCCTTTGCCGTATACTGGACCAATTTGGTCACCGCCCAATTCGGCATAGCCGCGGTCCTAGATGCCTATGAGCACTGACAGACCAATTCGGGTTGAGTAGAGTGACTTACAGGATTCCAGTACTGGACTCGTTCAGAAAGCGGCTTTTCGCGGTCAGACAAGGGAATATAGTCTTCTCCGTCACCCTCATTATCTGCTTCCGTACCATCATCCATAGGCGCAGGACTAGCAGCTATCTGCAGCGAGCCAGTAAATGCGCCTGGTATCGGCAAGCGAGGGATAGCCGTTTTAGGTGTCGTCAAAGGCGATTTCAAGCTTTGTACCAGAGGTAGTTTACTAAAACTTTTGCTCCACGAAGCTTTCCGTCGATGACGAGGTCGGGTTGGATCATCTACTACGGCGAGCGGACTTTGATGCTTCAAGTGATCTTTCTGTTCCATAATTCCCTTGAGATGGTGGGATGACTCGTGGCGTAGAATCTGGAGATGCTCAGGCGGCATGAAAGAGGTAAAATTGAAGTCCAACGCAGGGTAGGTCCAGATAATGCTCAAAGGTAAGGGTGGTCTGCTTGCAGCGGGCATCTCGAGAAGCTTGATAATCACAGCAGCGCCTATGTTTGCTCCTCTGTAATATCAGATCAGTCTAAGTATCTTGAAACCAATGAATTACGCTCACGCTGAGTCGCCGGACATGACTATCCGAAGCTCATCTCGCAACATACCAATAGCAGCACCTTTTGTCTCGTGCAGAAGACGGTAAACGTCGAGGACTTCGTGCATTGCGTATGGATATGGGTACTCTGTAAATCGCGTGTTTCGAGAAGGTTAGGGGATCACGTCGGGACAGAATAATGCGCGAATCTGCCTACCTGGGGCTTTGGAGTAGTCTATAGCCAGAATCGGCTTTCCCGTCGCGATTGCCCAGCTCAATAGTCTCTCTTCATGGTGTTTAGGGTTCATGCAGACAAAGCCACCTCCAGGTACGTCCAGCCAGAGATCTATCGACTGCTCAAGTTGGGCAGCTGACCCATTGTAGTAGAGATGTACAGCCACAGGCCGGGTGTAGGGTGAGCCTTTCGGCCGTGGTAGCGTGAATTTGCGGCTGGTCTGGACACGAGGACGTTCCATATATGTCAATGCTCGCATAATCGGATTGCTAGTCTTCTCCCAGGTTGAGCGGAGCATTTCGACTGAGCAGACAGCACGGTACTTGCGCAGCTTTCAAGACATAGATTCAGTTTGTCCCTAACAAGCTCGCTAAACAAGACTGACCTTTTCGTCTGCATCATTGGCGAAGAGTAGATAGTAACCACTGAATAGAACGCTGAGTATATCGCGTAACCATTTGGGCTTGACGTGCATGGCCGTCGCGAACCCAGTATCGAGTGCAGTCACTGATTTGAGGCTTGCATCAGCGAAGGCGGCCATAACTTCGCCGCTTACAGCGTACCTATCCATGTTGCTCTATAGAAGTCTCGCGAGTACTACGTTGAAAGACAGCACTTTATTGATATAGTTAAGAATCGATGAAGGACGCCCGGACTCACGAGACGAGCCAGCGGTTCTGGCGCAGGCAAGCCAAGTATGCTGTCTATGTTCTTGATAGTATACCTGCAGTGATAGATATATTCAGCTTAGATAGGCAGTTTGCGGCTCACGTGCAGCTTACAGGCATGTTAGGGTACCGGCTACGACTTGCCATGGAGTAAGTCGCGAGCCTACGGCAGGATACAACATCAGTGACTTGTCCTGATGCTATTCAGTTGCTCAAACGCACGATACCGCCTGCTCAGCCAGCGTATGAAAGGGGGACCATTCTTGTTGCCGGAACGCAGTGTGATTGTCCAAAACAAGAGGACCTGTAGTGCACATCGTTATTACAGTATTCTAGAGTGTTCAGAATGTTGTATGATTACCAGAAAGACCTGTAAATCATGCAGGATTCAGCCCACAACGTCAGCCGGGGCTCATGTTGACGCAAACAGGCGCGTTTCTTGTGATGAAGTTCGCACCTGCGTCCGCTTCAACGCAGCTGATGGCCGTCCAAGCAGATGGTCTATCATGTTCTTGACGTGGACAAGAGTCCCGATTTCACGAGTCTATCTTGCGCGTGTAAAGGTCAGGCTTTTCGCATAAGACGGTCTCTTCAGGCCAGCATTGATGGGGATGTATACAAGAGTTTTATAATGATTGTAAAGGTAGGGTTAGTCTTGAATAAGTCCGCATAAACCATCTGCTTTTGAGCATTTCAGTCGCAACTTGAGAGCCGTCATCGCTGCATTCTCGCTTTCAGGTTCATCTCGAATCGGGTATGCATGTGCAAAGTTGGAAGGCGAATGGTTTCCGCGAATACTTCAAGCTCAAACTGATGATATTTCTACTGCGTTGCACTGTCCACTTACTGCCCCGCTAGCTAGCTACTACAAACCGCGAAAACAGACAACATCGAGAAAAGAGCATATTATATGAGAGATCAGGTGTGAGGAAGTGGAAGAGTAGGATCGATGAAGCTACACTATGAACAGTATCTTGCAGATGTGTAGATTTATCGTGTATGGGTCTGCATGAGCGCGGAGTAAATTGTTGGACTGGGAGGGGAGGAAAATCGAAGAAAGTGCAGATGGTTGGGGTGCTTGGGTGTGTCTAATATCGTGACGTGACTTTCGTTATTGATAAGGATTAGGATTGAATCGTTATATTCGAGAATGGAGATGGGCGGTCCCTCCGATGAGGGCGCAGGAAAGGATGTAAATCAAATGGAGGTTGGAAAGCAGATTTGCGATATGAGGGAAGTGATTCCAGTGACGCGCACATTACGCTGGAAGAGCTGCTGCGGATGGAGTACTGGGCGTTGAGCCAGCAAGGGCTGCTGCCTTGTTGCGCGCCCGAATTTCAAGACATTCTTTGACCCAAGCTTGCATGTCTATGTCCAACGTTGCTTCGTCTTTAAGGAAAGGATGTTGCGAAGTGAATATATTCTGTATCAGTACCTGCGTTCATGGCTCGAGGTGACTCCGACTCACCAGCATCTGACCGTAGTTTGGTCTTTTGTTTGCGTCCTTCTGCAGGCATCCCGCCACGAAATTATCTGCTTCCTTCGAGTATCCATCTGGAAGACCAGGCGGATCTCCATGTACGATCGCTTGTAATTGCGCAAAGACATTACTATAAGTTTCTGGAGGATAGGGATAATGTCCGACGCAGAATTCGATGATGCATAGGCCTAATGACCACACATCCGAAGCTACGGTATATGTCCCCAGGAAGTTCAGGGATTCACCCTTGATTCGTTCGGGTGCCATGTAGCTTTGACATCCGATATTCGTCTTGGCTAAACTGCGCTCGAGTTGTCCTGACACCCCGAAATCGCAGAGCTTGATCGCACCAGCTGTATTCACAAGAACATTTGTAGGCTTGATGTCTGAAGAGATAGAACGAGAGCTCGTTAGTGCGGAGGAACAGTCCAGCTGAGCAAGAGGGTAAAAGAGCTACTCACCTCGATGCATCGTCTGCAGTTCGTCTTTGAGGAATTTAAGACCTCTGACAATCGATGCTGTCACGCGCTGCAGCACCGGTTCCGGTATCGGGCATCCTGCGAATTTATCCAGTGATCCAGCATCCATGTATTCCATACTGTGACAGGTAAATAGAGTCAGGTATCTACGCCGACCGAGCAAGGGGATTGCCGAAAGAAGAAGGCTCACCAGTAGTACACACATCCCTCAATGAAGAAAGCACCGTAGAAATCTACTATTTCCGGTGCTGTTGCACGATGTAAGATGTCGAGTTCCGTAATGATGCCTTTCAATTTCGAGTCGTCCAATTCCAGCCGTATTTCCTGCAATCACAGAATAACAAACAATTTAACGTTAGTCTTCCCTTTTTCCACACACAAACGTTTGAAGTAAAGTGGCATGGATTGCACGCACCTTCATCGCCATAGTGACCTTCGTAACTTTATGATAAACTTTCTGGACCGTACCATATGCACCACTTCCCAATTCATCTTGTAACTGCAATTCATCCATATTTATATTAAAGCTTGAACCATTACTGAAATCGACGCCTTTTGCATGAAGTACTGCTTTATTCTGGAAATTCAAACTCCCGCTGGGATCGACTATCTTGCTGAAATTGCTGAAGGCGCCTTTGCCTCCTGCCCCTGCATTCCCTTGTCCTCCTCCTGCAGCGTTGCTTCCAGAGCCAGACGCACCGTTACTATCGCCTGTCCCCCCTGGGAGCTTCATCTGTGGCCGGTTCATCCGCCCTGGAGGAGCAGGTGCTCCAGCTCCATTTATGCCATTGACAGGCGGACCAGCGTTTGCACTAGCGCCCATAGCTCCCAACGTCAATCCCGCACCAGGTCCTCTACGTCTCGCTAATCCACCACCAGGAGGTGCCATTCCTCCGCCCATCATAGGACCACGACTTTGGCCTGGCATACCTGATGAAGAGGCGGGACCTTGTGCTCCGACACGCCCGGGCGCACCAGCAGCCATTGAGGGTCGACCTGCTAGAGAAGGAATACCGCCTGCAGCAGAACTGGATGAGGAAGAGGAGGAGGATGGCTTGAATAGGGAACTAGTCTGTATCCGTTCACCGGCACCTAGATGTGTGTTCTGTGCCAAGTTGATGGAAGTAGGGTTGTTTGAGCGAGACGCCATCTGCCGAAACCAACCAGATCAGCTGATGATCCTTGATACCACAGCAGTAATGGTGGACTCACAGCAGCCATCTTGGCTTGTAAACTTGGAGGAATGCGTGTAGCCAGACCTGCTGAACCACCTTGTCCGGGCCTTCTTACTCCAGGCGTCGCTCCCGCTCCCGTTCCCAGCTGACTAGGGCGAGTCGTCGGAGTCGGTCTATGTTGTTGTTGTACATTCGGCGTAGATGCACCAGATTCAGGTGCGCTTGTGCTTGTAGCCATGTCTTGGCTATTCGTAGCAGATGACGATGATGTATTCGTAGTCGCTAGAGTCTGTACAGCAGGAGCTGAAGCTAGGCCTTTTATTCCATTCGCATGTATGCTTGTTGATAAAGCTTGTCCAGTAGCTGTAGGAGCCGGTCGTGTAGGAGGTGGTGAAGCTGCAAAGTCTCTGCATTTGATCGCTGCTATAGCCTGCAATTTTGGGTCTAGCGATTGAGCCTGGCCTAAACTGGATGATGACGGTGGAGGGATGGGATCTGCGTCGACGACACTCGTACTGCCATCACTCGCTTCTGGCTTGTATATCTCGGCGACACTCTGGCTGATCCCATTCGCGGCTGGCACTGACGACGGCGCTGGGCTGTTTCCGTCTACAGGTGGATCAACGAGCGCATCTACTGATGGAGATGTTGCTGTATTGTTGTCATTACTCGTGATGATACTTGTCGTCGCTGCTGGCTGCCCGTTCTCGCTCGAAGCAGCTCCCAGAGATAGCTCGCTCATGCCGTCGACGACAGATGAGTCCGTCATTGTAGCTGAGCCGCAATGAAGCTGTATATCTTGTAGCTGTATACTAAACAGCAATTAAGCTCTTTGTCCTTGCTCGTTGTCGTTTTGCGTTCGCTGCCTCGCTCGCTTGCTGACGGTGACGGCGGATCGCTCGAGCTTGCTTGCTCGTCGCAGCGACTTTGCTCGCTGTTGTATCCCTACACCGTTCCTCTCCTTTAGTCGTTACTTTCAAAGCTGAAAAGTCTACTTGGTCTTTTGCGAGGAGTACCGTACGTCGAAGCAACGGCAAGAGCAAAGTTGCGACTGACGTTTGAGCTGATGACACAAAGACCGCGGCAGTATATAAAGTCCCCAGACTTGTGACAAGTCAGCAAGCAAGCAAGCTGGAGAACGCTGCAAAAGCCGTCAGAGCGGACTTATCCAATGAACACATCATGTATATCTTCCACGGTGCTGGGCATCGTTAGCACAACTCTGAACAAGGTCTGTTCCTTGACATGACAATGAGCATGCCGGGCCTTGTGAAAAATCTGTAGATACAGCACTGATTGCACACCTATATGCATGTATGTAGCATATATGAATAAGAGGATCAGGAGCAGACGAGCGAAAGAAGCCTCTGTCTTAACACGTCTGCTTGTGAAGAGACTTCAGACCTCCCAGCTATTGCCAAAGTGTCCAGATCCATAAGGGTAGATGATGGAAGCATGCATATCAGTAGTGAGACCATCTCGAACTCCAGGCGCGCTTCTAGCAGTCTTCTCGGTCAGACAAGGTCCAGCTCATCGAGGCAGAACGAGCACAAGGTCAAGATAGGGAGGCGTCGCAGTCATGTAGATAGCAATGCATGATATTTCACAACATCAGCTTGATGTATCTGTGTCATCTGCAGGTTTTCCCTGCTCTTTACGCGCTCGAATGAAGCCAAGCTGGCTGAGGCACGCCCCGGCAGAGGTCAACGCGCGACTTTTGCAGGTACACGAAATTGTCCAAGATGCAGCTATAGCTTGTCGTCTGTTTGATACTACTTCTTGCTTCAAATTGTCATCATAGTCGCATTGCGATGCTCCCTTGCTCGAGCTCCCTCCTTCCTTTGGGAGTGTTTGCAGGGATTGCCTCTCTCTCTGCTTTAGTCTGGATATGCAGTACTCCCTCAACTGCAGACTATCTCTTATCATCACAACATTCAATCATCAACAGCATAATCTCATCATCAACCACTACAACTCTTGGAAGAAGACCTAAACAATCTGCATCTTACCAGATCTCCTCCATCAACCAGACATTCACAGACTTCCTATCCCACTACAGCACAGATGATCTTATATGGATAACACTGGCAGATATATACTTCTCAACAACATGCACACCCCACTTACAGCAATTCATAAACAACTTGGAGCCATATTACACCGATACAACACTCAAAGGAAAGACGCGACAGCATCGACTTGTAACACTCTGTATAGATCCAGGATGTATGGACACGTGTAGAGAGAAGAAATGGACGTGTTATGGAGAGTATGAACAGACAAGACCGGAGATTATCCTTCCTGCAACATGGCCAAAACTCGCGGGTGAGTACGATTCCACACGAGCTATATGCTTGGTAAGTGTCTGATCATCTTGTGGTTGAGTGTAGGCCTCATCGACACCCTCGAATCTGGAAGAGATGTCATCTTTGTAGACTCGGACGTATTCTTTAAAGCGTGAATGGGCCTGTCTCCATAGCTTTATATATTCAAGCTAACGTACCTATTGTCAGCAACCCGCTTGACAAGCTAGCTCCACTAGGCAGCTATGACCTACAGATCCAAGACGAGACAGTCGGTGCGCCATCTCCTCGTTCATCTCCCTCTCTGCGTCCATTATACTGATGCTGAGTTGCACAGACGGCAATGTAAACACGGGTTTCTTCCACATGACTTCTTCACCCGCATCAATCGCACACTGGCGGGGCGTGCTTGAAAAAGATTTAAAAGCAGTCAGTAGAGATCAAGCCAATACAAATATATTATTGGGATCGCAAGAATTGCGCTTACGAGAAGCAAAAGAGGAAGAAGGTCAAATGCCGTTCAAATCGGAGTTTAGGAGCCAGAATGGGCTGAGGGTCAAAGTTATCGAGCCGACTGTGAGCTTCCCCTCTCTCTCTTCTTTTAATTTCCTCTACGTGAGAGTATATATACTGATACTTGTCGGTCGTGGCAGACCATCTACGCACACCACATGTCCTTCTCCTGGCCACATCTTTCATTCATGGACGCCCTAGCCTGGCACGGGACCTGTTTAGAAAACCGATATCTAAAATACTACCTACCCCGCGAATATGGATACTGGCAAGACGTTGATGGATATTATAGTAAGCCACCGAGAATGTTGGAATTGCCTGCTTTAGTGGGTACACATGAGGAGGTGTTGCAAGTTTGGAATATGTTTAAGAGGATAGCTGTGGCTAGTCAGTCTAATCATTCAGATTTTAAGTGATCTCGGGCTGATGAGATTGTCTGTCGCAGCGTCGAGACACATGCTACCACCTCCCACCATCACCATCAATCTCCCGAACAACCAAAGTATAACACGCAATATCTACTCCATCTTCCCCGCCGAGTCTCTCCACTCATTACAAAACCTCCCTCTCTTAGAAGCGAATTACATCAAGCATGCTTTACCCTACCACTCCTCCTCCTCTGATTCAGAAGTAGCGAGTGAGTTACTAGATATAAATTATATAAATGTGGATGCGTATAGGACTGTCGAAGAAGTTATTGATATACTACTATCGGATAAAGCGGGATATAAAGAGAAGAAAGTCGTCACATTGCGGAATTGGCAAGTGGGTGCGTTGGGAGTGGAGAATGTGCTTGAGGAGGAGAAGAAGATGGACATCATGTGCGCGCATTTGGAAATGCCATTGGGCTGCGATGCGACTTGTAGAATGGCATAGAATAGGTGTAGATAAGCGTAGTCCTCTGGTTAATTAGTACCCGTGTATCATGTCGATCAATTAGAAAAGAATTAGAAGCAAGTTGTTATATAGCTTGAACAATAGAGGCATGGGCGTGCTAGCCGATAGATAGCAGGCATAGAAGAGCAATCTGGCATTGCTTACACATATTATAATATTTCCACCTCGCGGCTCAACAGTACCGTATCCTACCGCACGGACGTAGCAGCATAAGACATCCCACCCTGCATCTGCGCGGGCGTCGCAGCATACGACATAGCGCCCATCGCAGGCGTCGCACCACCAAATCCCCCAACTCCCGACATACCAGGAACAACAGTTTGTGCATCTGCCCCTCCTCCGGATGGCCCGCCGAAAGGATTTGCTGGTCGTCGAGCTGAGAAATCTAAGGGTGGTGCGAGTTGTTGGCCGGCGGGCCCTTCGTTCACGCGGTCGGCTTGATACCACCTGTTGTTTCACAATACGGGATGACGTCAGTGGGGATTTGGACAGGACTGAGGACTGAGCTTACCATGGATATCGAGCATCTTCAGCTACGAGTGCTAAGCATGCGACTAGGATGAGTCCACCAAAAACAGAGATAGCGTACTGTCATACAATCATATCAGCCTCTGTCTTCATCCATCTCTCAGTCGAAAATAGCTTGACGCGACTCACCAATTGCTGAAACCCGCTACCCATCTTAGTCAATAACTTCGAGTCGAGCGCAGGGACGGCTTTTACCATTTTCTGGAAGAGGTTTCGCATGACGATTGTCGAGCCTAGTGCGCTGAAGAGACCTATGGCTGCTATTATAAACGCGACGGAAAGGACCCATTGATGGTGGCTGTCGAGAGAACGCTGGCCCATCGGCGTGTAGGAGAAGGAGGACTGTTGGAGTTACTTTTAGCTTCCTGCACGCTTAGTACTGGAAAGATGGGAAACGGAACGTACAGGAAAAACTGCGATGGTGAATCTAGGCAGACAAGCCTTTGTCAGCACATACTGATTTAATGCTGTCCAAGACTGCAAGCTCACAATAGAAGACAGACCCCATATGACATTGCCTGCGAGGTCAAGCTCGCAATCAGCTCAAATTCTGGAACTATGCTAGATAAGCAAGCACCCACAGCTATTAGCAAGCCGATGGAAGCTCCTTTCGTCCCGCTAGGCAAGACTGAACGGACTTGTTCTGATAGTCCTGATTGCTCATAGATAGCTCGATAGTTCGGCGTGCTGGTATGTATTTGTGAGCTCTGTAGATTCAAACAATCGCGTCTATGACTGCTTACAAGGATGAGCCTGTGCAGACTAATGTACCAGCCCTGCAAGCACATGATCAGTGGAAATGGGTGCGCAGATGTGCATGTGAAAGGTGCAGCTCACGCCCGTTGTAAACAGACACCTAGTATTCCAATCCACATAGCGACGAATTCGTCTATGTCCGCCGTAGCAGCAGCAGCCGTGGTCGTTGTATTGCCAGGCGGAGTAGGCGGGACTTTAGGCGTGCTAGTCTCAGTGACGGTCGTAGTGTGTGGTCTCTTCGTCTTCTTGGGTTTCTTGGTTGTGGAAGCCGAAGTCGAGGTAGATGTTGCTGTACATGCACAGTCTTCATCTTCATGTCTGTCTTTCCATCTCTTCAGGAGCGATGTAGCTGACACGGAGGGTGAAAAAGTGGGTGAAAGGAGAGTATATGCAGTAGCTGCTGGTATAGGCTGAATCTGTCGATAGGAGAGCGAAGTGCGACTGTGTCGGACCGTGGTCCTAGTGAGTGTGAGTGTGACTTCGGCGTCTGGAGGTGCCCATAGCCAGCGCTTGCTAAATTGGAGAGCGTCTTGTGCCTGAATCTGGAGCAGCGCACCCGAAGTCGAGAACTGAGGAACAGGGCGGATAAGGCCTGCAATCGACACCTCAGCGAATTCGCACACAAGATTCGCGAGATATATCACGAACTCACTGACTATGACCAGAACCAAAGTTATGAAGTCAAAGCTTAGTAGGATCGTAAGGACGATCTTGACAAGACCTGCAATCAGCCAAAGAGGCAGACTTGGGTATTGCCCAAGAAAGAGACTCAGCCGGGCCGTGTTCATAAGGAACTAGATCCGGTTGCGGCTTGTCGCTTGAAAAAGAATCTAAGGTAAGTTAAGGGAGGGTGAATGCCTAGTGGGATAAGGAGAGTGTTTGGAGTATGTGATTGCTGCTGGGTTAGGTTTGATCAGGATGCAAGCTCTATCAACCTAGAAAGATTTACGAGATGCGTCAAACGGATGGGCGGTGCTTTCGATGAGCCAGGAAGCTGTATATCGATCATCATATCGAAGCTACTGCTGCTACTTCGGATTGCTGTCAGAGTCATGGGCTACTTCTATTGATGCCGCCTGGCGGGATCTCTCTCGGGCAGAGTGAGGGTTGGATGAGGAAGGTAGGAGGGGCACGAGAGAAGGAGAGTAATATTATTATGAAGAAAGCAGAGCCGGAAAGGCCTACGCGGAAGATCATGTATCAGTCCATCGCAGCTTCTCCTATTCCCGACCTGCTGGCAAGACATTCGGGTTGACAGTGCATTCATTGGAATCTCATTCATACGATTGCTTGCAGCAGGCTGCGCTATGCATACTTGAAGGCCGACCTCCAGCCTGCGAAATCCTGCTCGACCTCGCTGAGATCCTCCGGCAACCTGAACGCCCAATTTGCTCGCCAGAGACGTGCACCCTTGTCCATGCTGCTTTCTCTGTCAGGTTTTGGTTCCTAGACTATGCTCCTATGCTCAAGCTTTCTACAAGTTCTTTTGTTCAGGAAGATGTCCAAAGCGCGAGACGACGATGCTCGCTTTCAAAAGAGCACAATAAACACGCAAAGAAAGCACAACGCTTTACGCGCTAACGATGTAGAAAGCAAACATGGACCCTACTACTCTCTCTACTCTCTTTGCTTCTGCTTTGTACTCGTAAAGCATCACCATGGGCAGATCCAATCTCGAAACTTACAGAGATTATGGACTCGTGTTCTGCGCTTTGGGATCAGAAATCATCGCCTTTGCTCTCTATCTCAGCACTCTGGTCGGACCAGTACCCAGCTTCTCGGCCGGATCGTCGCTGTTACATCTAGTCAATAAAGCGGGAAACGCCTCAGTAACGGATGCTTGGACCGGTCCCCTCGTAGGTTATCTTCAAGACTATCATCTCGGCGAATGCTGATTCGTGACGCGCAGGGTTCATGCTATCGATTAGCGAGTGGGCCGTCCGTCTGCTCGACACCAAGCCTGACCCCCTCATATAACGTTACATACGATTTGATCCAAGTTCCCGACAATCTTCGCCGTCAACTGGTGCCGAGCATGCCAGATCTGCCTGGTCTCCTCCTCTTTGTCATATCTGTGATCACGCTGGCCATCGGGCTCTCAAGTTTGGTCTGCCTGCCGCGCGTTTTCCCTCATATGGTCAAACATCCTGTTCAAGCGCATGTTCCTAAAGTCAACAAAGCTACCATCGGGCTCATGGGGATAGTGCTGGCTTTCGGAATGACTGGTACGATGCGATGCCTTGCAAAAGATAGTCGCGACTGTTTTACTGACGGTCCATTATACAGTCGCTGCTTGCCTGCACATCGAGACAGAGCGTAGCGCACAAGGTTTCAACAAGTGGAGCGATGCGCTGGGCTCGACCTGGAAAGCGCATGTCCAGAGTGGTCTGGCGCAAGCTTGGGTAGCGGTCGCGTTCACGATACTAGGTATCTTAGGGCATTTGGGATTAGCTCTCAACATGCCCATCGTGCAGATCAAGCTGGGTGCCTTCCAATGGGCGTAATAAGGTGGTTAAGTTTAGTGTACAAAATCGGATTACAGTCGTTACAGCAACTTCTGCGCTCTGTGAGCCAGACAGTCTAATAGTGTACATATAGCTACTGTAATGCAGGGACCCTGTAATGCACGTTTAGCAGAGATCAGACAACGTGTATTGGTTCCTGAAGCTTCCGATAGACGCGACTGTCAACAACATACGAACGGCCCGCGACATCGAGGCGTTTCTTATCGACATTGTAAACGCCCCGCTTTCTTCTCCGTAGATACTGATACTGCCATCCCGACGTGCAGGTGAGGTTTCAGAGACAGTTGATTGAAGATCCCTTGCAGTCCCGTGGAATGCCCGTGACTTGTTCTTATCGCAGCACCAGAATAGAGTAGGTATAGCTCGCCGAAGTACTGCACCATATTGCCAGCCTTGCAATCCTATGTAAAGTCCACAGTCGAATCGCGATCCAAATTCCAAGGCGGCTTTTTCACTTCTCTTGATGGCGATGGATGAAGAAATTACAACATGCTGCAAATTTGAATATCATCTATGATATACCTCGCATCGTCGGACGTACGGCGTACCTAACCTGCTCTTCGCTCCCGAGACCCAGCCTTCGATCGCCCCCTTGGGCCCAAAAGGGCAGGTGAAGGCTTTCTGCGTACTCTGCTTCTCCCGGATAAGGAAACAAATAATGCATACTGACCTACCTGAATGGGCGCTTTCGTAGTAGAATCCTGCCTCATCCAGCTAGGGCTGCGTTCTGAACAGGCTCCAACCCCGGCTGACTTTCGCAGGAGAGGGCTGGAAGGCTCAACTGACCTGACCTGACCCTAATCTGACAGAACGATAGTGAAGCCATCTCTTCCCATCTCGCTCACTCTCTGGTTCTTATCCAACTCGTTCGGTTTACAACTACTTCCCCTCGCTGGCATACATCCTGCTGAGATCTGCAAGACGAGCTACTCTGCTAGGCTGAGCGCTTAAGAAGCTCATCAAGACAGGCCTTTCTTCTCTTCTCTCTTGTTACATCAGGTCGATACTAGCCAAAGATGCCTCTATTCACTCGTAAGAAGGCTACAACGACAACTCCAGCCAAGCCAAAGGAGGATCTCAAAATTGTGGTACAGCCAAAGGAGATCACCCACAATGCAACTGCTGCACTGTCAGCCATGTCTATTCAATACGACTCATCTCAAGCCCGACCTTCTACCTACCAGCAACCTACTTCAGCTTCTTCTTTGAGACCGCCCCAACCTTATCAGCAATCTTACTCCCGGCCATACTCAGGTATTGGGTCATCTTCTGCAGAGCACCTGGATACTCCACAAGTCTCCTTGAAGGAGCTTCGAGGTCTTCAAACGGCGGAAGATGGATCATTCAGACGGCCTCATACTGCCGGCTCTGAGAGGAAAGGAAGCGCGGGCACGGCAAGACGTCTTTCGACAGCTACGGGACGACGCCCATCATCTGCCAACAGCGCCCTTCGTCCACAAATCCCGCCTCTCGTCTCAACTCCCAGCTACCAATCCTTCACTCAGCAAAAGCCGCCTCTTCCCAGCCCTCAACATCAGCAACAGCATGCTACATCGTCATCGCATCAGACACATCGCAAGACTGGCTCCATGTCTTCCGAATCAAGCTATGCCGCAAGCGAGACTTCCGACATTCTTTACAACAGCCAGAACGGTCGCAGTTCGAGCGGAGGCACCTCTGCTACAACTCCCGGTTCTACAAGCGATAGAGAGAAGGAACGGAGTTCATTGTCATTCCGCAAGACGCCAACGACGCCCGTCAAGTCACAGTATCATGAAGTGGAGCGAGTTCCGGTACCATCTTCGCAAGCAACGCAGAGCGTTACACGCAGACCGCAGATGACGCGCCCAGTCTCAGAGATGTCATTGGGCACAGCGTCTGTAGGCTCGAGATACGACTCGCCAGCCTTGTCCCAAACTTCGTCTATGGTTCGCAAGACGAGTTCGAGATATACCCTTTCCGACTTCAACTTCATTCGGACGCTAGGTCAGTTGTCTTAGCATATGCAAATAATTGAATACAAGGCTAAACTTGGGTTCTACCTACAGGAACCGGCTCTTTTGGACGTGTACATCTCGTCCGCTCCTGCCACAATACGCGGTTCTATGCAATCAAGGTTCTGAACAAGGAACGTGTTGTGAAGATGAAGCAAGTCGAGCACACCAACTCCGAAAGAGAAATGCTGGAAAGGGTCAGGCATCCGTTCTTGGTGAACTTGTGGGGAACTTTCAAGGATTCGGCCAATTTGTACATGGTCATGGACTTTGTTAGCGGAGGCGAGCTTTTCAGTCTGTTGCGGAAGTCTCAGGTAAGTCTACCAGCATAGTAAACGCGATAATGGCTAATCACGCTCTTTTTACACTTTACAGCGCTTCCCCGACCCGGTAGCCAAGTTCTTTGCAGCAGAAGTAGCGCTGGCGCTAGACTACCTGCATTCTATGGACATCATCTACCGTGATCTTAAGCCCGAAAACATCCTGCTCGCAGCAGACGGCCATATCAAAGTCACCGATTTCGGTTTCGCCAAATACGTTCCAGACATCACTTGGACTCTATGCGGTACTCCAGATTACCTTGCTCCCGAGGTTGTCCAATCTAAGGGCTACAACAAGAGCGTGGATTGGTACGCTCTTGGCGTGCTAGTATTCGAGATGCTGGTATGTGCAGCTTGCGCCGTTTCTTCGAGAATGAAACTAACACATATCTATTGTCCAGGCTGGATATCCGCCTTTCTTCACTGAGGATTCCAACCCGATGCGCTTGTACGAGAAGATCATTGCTGGCAAGATCCGGTACCCTTCGTACTTCACGGCCGAAGCCAAGGACCTGCTTAAGAATCTACTCACTGCCGACTTGACAAAGCGCTTTGGCAACTTGGCCAACGGATCTCGCGATATTTTCGGGCATGCCTACTTTGCCGAAGTCGATTGGAGCAGGCTCTATCGCAAGGAGATCCCAGCCCCTTATGTGCCCCGGTCTGAAGGAGATGGCGATTCCAGCAACTTTGATAGCTATGCGGAAATCGACCTCTCAGAGTACGGCCAAATGGGCGCTGACCCTCACGGTCACTTGTTCTCGGTAAGCTGCTTTTCCATCGATCGCTTATATACTTACTGACGCCGGCCTTCTTCACAGTGCTTCTAAATTACCTAGTCTTCCTCTGAGCTTTGCAGATCTGTTATCTGTTTCTACTGTTGTCGACGATCCCACAAAAGCTGCAGTCAGCAACGCACTTTCATGAATTAGACGTTTCTTAATCGTGTATCCATATCTGTACACGCCTTTCTGGCCTTTTCTGAGCAATCTAATCCGCTTTCAGATCACACTCTCTTCGGCTTTCTTCATGCTCGATACCTCGACCCTGTGCCTAAGCTATGAAAGACGCGCACAGGGCGTGGAATGACCGTCTTACCTTAGCAACCCAATCAGCCGCAAAAGCGCTACAGAAAGAACGCGAAGGCGACCTGACCACGGCCTACAGCTTATGCTTGCAAACGGCGCAATCTTATCTCTGGCTGATTCGCAACACTGAAGATGCAAGTGCGAAAGAGAAGCTCAAGGCTGCGTCCGCGAAGCTGCTCGTTAGGGCAGAGAAGATCAAGGCTGTTCGGCCTCAAGCGTCACCGGCGCCCGTCAGCTTTCTGAACGAGCGTGAGCAGGAATTAGCTTGCTGCGCGTATGCATTACTCATCTTCAGTCTATCTAGTGGAGCAAGCCGAAGTCTTGGAAAGATCCGCTTTGATTGATAACCAGCGGTATCCTATCTGGTCAGACCTCAAGACAGAATCGCAAGGGACATCGCAGTTCTCGTAAGATATATCTGCGCGAGCTCATACTGGCAAAGTGTTGACAACATGGACCGCCTGGCGTAGAGATCCTTTTGGTCACTTTCCGCTGTCAAAGCAACAGCAGGCGGAATTACACTCTTTCAAGCGAATATCTGACTTGGCTCAGACTCCAAAGATCCTCTCTTCCAAGACTCTAGCGACTGCCATTGTCCAGAACTGCGTGACTGATTGCTCTGTCATAACCGCTCTCATCGCGTGCCTACACCATCACAACCGCTTTGGATCCAAGGTAGGATCTGGCCCTGTCTGCTCAAACAGTAGGAAGACGCCTGACTGGCTGCTTGACAGCTCGGCGTCAACGCCCTGTTTCCACAAGATGCGGCTGGTTGGCCTGAATACAACAAAGCCGGCAAGTACCAAGTCAAGTTGCACTGTAATGGTGCCGATCGTCAAGTTACCATCGATGACTATTTCCCTGTCAATGCGGACGATACACCTCTCTGTGCGAGCCTCTACGTTGAGCAGGAGTTCTGGCCTGCTTGTCTGGAGAAAGCCGTGAGGCCGATACTCCTACCTCTGACATGCTAACTGATACTGAATCCTCTTCACGATAAAGTATGTCAAGCTACATGGGGGCTACCAGATACCTGGCTCGTAAGTCCCGCCGAGCCTACATGTAACCGCATCAAGCTAAGGGATCTGGTGCTAGAGACCCTAGCATCGATATACAGTTGGTTCTTTTCAGCTTTGTGCTGCACGACTAGTCTTCTGACACGGACGTGTGACAGTGCATTCACAGGCTGGATTCCTGAGCAGATCGTCTTTAATCAGTAAGCATATGCAAATTGCCGAGGAGCGCAACTGAATCGTTGTGTTAGTCCCACCTTTCGATCCGAACAGACATGGTCTAGGCTCTACAAGGCTTTCAGTCGAGGTACATGTCTGGTGACGCTCGGGACAGGCGAGCGTACGGTCAAGCTTAAGAAGGGAGAACTGGCCTCGAAGCATGCCTATGCAGTCTTGAGTGAGCCTGTAGTCGTGCTAATAACTTGATTCATGTTTACGCTGAAACGCTACAAACAGGCTTATCGACTGATTCGGCGGGTGAAAGGCAACTAGAGATAATTGATCCATGGTCGCTCGTAAACAGTGATGCTGCGTCCGACTACGTCCATCGCCCAGGTGAGCTCTTTAAGCTAGCCAGTGTCAAGGCAGACCACTGATATTTCCTGCTTCACACAGAGCAACGGGTCACAAAGTTGTCGTGGAATTATGTGTACGCGAACTTCAGCTCTGTGTACTGTAACTGGGATCCTCGATGTTTCGATCATCGGTCGATAGCACACCTGTAAGTGCATTTATATGGCACCATGCCTGTCCGGCTGATATAGACACCGACATCATAGAGCATGTCATCAAGGTAAGCAGAGAGGTATCTTTTGTCACCTCCGCTGAATCTCCGGGTAGACGACAGTATTTCACTGGCGATTCAACTTGGACCCTCTGCAAATATATACGGCGATGAAGTATGGCTGCTAGTCTCCCGACACATGGAGACTTCCAACGCCAAGGACTTCATTGCGCTTCAAGTATCGGAGCTTCCCGACTCGTCTGGAGAGCAAGGTTCGCGACCTATGGCCGCCGTAAGCAAGGATGTCCTTCCAAGCTTGAGGTACGCAGCTGATTGCCGTCCAAAGATTGAGTTCACCGACAGTGCTCACATCCTTGTCAAAGCCAAACTGGATCGGCCACAGTCTCGACTGGCATTGCTCGTTAGCCGCAAAGCTTCTCCTCGAGATCTGCGGTTTTCCGTGACATGCTATAGTACCTGTGAACACTACTTTATGGATATGAATACAACGATGCCTCATATACGCACGGTGAGCGGAGCATGCCAGACAGTATATCGTCTACCCATTGATCCGTCAAAACAGGTAAAGGATTATTGGCGTGGCAAGACTGCTGGAGGGAACCCTTCATTGTCCACATACATTTACAATCCTCAATACACCATCTCGCTGTCGGCTACTGCACCCAGGCTTGAGCTAGCGGTAACCTTGCGCTCACGCAACGATCTGCCTGTCAATGTCAAGCTTTTGAGAGTAAATGCGCGAGGCATGCTTGAGCGCATCCAGCAGTATGTGACACGGACTGAGCAAGTATGCAGGATGCTAATCCGTATACCAGGCTCGAGAAATCTGTTATAATGGTAGATTCAGGCAAGGGTACCTATACGCACGGCGTCGCTTCGCTCCTGGCTAGTAAGCTGTCCCGTAAGTTCCCGGAGCTCAGTGAACAGATCGGTTACTGATAATGTATATATAGCTGGAACATACATACTCTTGCCATCGGCCTTCGCAGCTGGCGAGGAAGCACCTTTCACTCTGGACGTCCAGACAAACTGCCCCTTGACGTTGACCCTCTTGCCGCAAGACGATGCTGGAAAGTTCACCAGGACACTACACGGTCGGTGGTCCGGAAAGACAGCTGGCGGTTGCGGCAAATACGCAACCTATGACAACAATCCTCGCTTCCTCCTTCAAGCGCCTGTGACGCGCCGCTTGAGGTAAACTTAGGCTACTACCAGAGCGAGCGCCAATTCTGACATTCATGATAGTTTGCGTTTGATAGCTGCCCCCAACAACACACCAGTCCGACTAGCTGTCCACCGCATTCAGCATGACAAGAGCACAGGGGAAGAAGTAGTGAGCACGGGGCCGTATGCAGCCTTTGTCGCTGGATGCTCTAGCTCGGAGGTGCAGCTTAAGCCATCTGCTGAGGGGTATTATCTCGTCCCTTCAACCTTTCATCCGGGCACGGAAGCGTCTTTCAACATCGTCCTCATCTCAGACGGGCCTATAGACCTTCAAGAGGTGACGTGAACCTTGCATTGCGGGTTCGCCATGCCTTGACCAGCAAGATTGGGCATCACTATCTAACGAGTCTATACTCCCTACAAAATATATACAAGAAGGCTACAAATACGACTGGGCTCTGTGCGTTAAGCACCAACTCCTGCCATGTTGCGTTTACGTGAGAAGCCTTTCCGTCTGCGCATATTGGAACCTTCAGGCGGAAGGAAGCCCATCAGCGGCTGCAACGGCGCGAGAGGCGCTGGCACCTGTTGCTGGCCGGAACCATCGGCTGGACTGAGAGGAGATCGTAGATCCTCGATATCCTCGTCATCATCGTATAGGGGTTCCGCATCCAAGTCTTCCTGCCAATACTCCACAGGCTGCGGAGAGGCATAGTATGTAATGCCTACTTCTTTGGTATAATATATGAGAGCCGCATGGAAAGCTGTACGATTGTCCCATCTATAGTTTCCCGAAGGGAAGTGTCAGCGAGAGCATGCAGCAGATCGAAACAGACGATATACCTTTCGCCCCATGCTTGCCAATTAGCACGATGTGTCATACCCACAGTGACCTCGATGTACTGCTGCATTACGAATTTCTGCAATACGATGGATGTGCTTGGCGAGAACCTGAATAATTCAGCGTGTCAGGAGACTCAAAGAACGATACCTTTCGCTTCATACTCACATTCGCTTTTCGTCTCTTTGGAGCCATTCATTCATCCTAGCTTCGAGTGCATCAAGCTGTTCGAGGGTAGTATGCCAACCCAGCTGCAGCGTGGCATTCTCGAATTGAGGTGGGCTCCGGCGGAAGTTTGTGATGAACAAGCTTCCGAGCTTGCTATTCGCAATCATGGTCTCGGTACCGTCCCATCTAGTGAAGAGAGTCGAGAACAGTCCTAGTTGCTTCACGACAAACACCTCTTGTTCGACGACCACTCTATCGCCAGTGTCGAACGGATGAGTAGCGAAGAGGAAGATAACACTGTCGAAAACGTTCTGCGCTGCCGATTTGAAGATAAACGATACCGCGATGGCGATCGTGTAAGCCGTGGTTAAGTTGGAATAGATGTTTACGTTGAAGACCGCGAAAGCAATAAGAGCTATGATAAAGACGCAAACGGTCAGGAAGAGTCTATCGAGGACCCCGATAGCTGTAGATGCGTCCTGCAGTGCCCGGGCCAGATATCGACGTTCCTTGTATGCAGCCAGAATCGTGTGCCGGATTTCTGTTGGATGGCCATGCCAGTCAGCATGCGAACCACTGTACGTCCTTGATCTTCGAGAAGACAACGTACCGGAGCGACTGATGTCGCCGTTATTATCCTTGTCAAACACTTCGAAGGCGGCTTCTGCTTCCTTCTCCGTCGGGAAGGCAGGATAGAAATCAGATGTGATGAGATAGTCTCTATGGTTGGAAGATCTGAAGGCGTAGAACAGGTCTCTAGCAAGCTTTTTGGCATCGGCAGGACTCGCAAAGTCCAGCCCTAGGCCGTTCTTGACGATACCAGGATTCTGTAGCGTCTTGAGAGGATCTACCATCGCTTGGCGTGCGATCTCCTGAGCCGTGACGCGTTTTTTCCTGAAGATACTCTTCCGCCTGCCCTTCTCGGGGACTAATGCTTCAGCGATAGCACCAGGGGTTACTGGCGTCATAGTCGTAGCAGTCGAAGGCGTTACACTGCCTGATCCACTATTCTGACGATCTCTACCTCTGGACGATGGCGGGTATTGCTGGTTTGGCGATTGATTGGTTACTTGCAGGGGTATGATGTTGGTATCTTGTGCATCCGAGCCTGATCTGAACGACGACGGAAGAGGTAGTCGCGACCAGATGGATTGACGAGCTTGATCAGGCACAGCAGGCGCACTCGGCGGCGTTCCAGAACCTGAACCGCCTGTCAGTGGGCTTCGCACGGCGGGCGTGGAAGTTCCGCTGCGGTGATTCGTCCCGGTGACATGACTGCTGAAGTAATGATTTGCTCCTTCGAAGACGCCCCGAGGGGTATGAGGATAGCTGCCTGTGTTGTATGGTCGCTTTTTTCTTGGCTTGTAATCCTTTAGCCTGTCAAGGGTTGACAGTGCGCGTGCATTGTCCTTCAAACGTTCCGCGTAGGCTACTGCATGAAAGCGCAGCGATATAACGCGGATCAAGATCTTCTCGACACCGTAGACCAAGGAGATGAAGAAGAGCAGCTCGACAACCTGATAGACCCGATATGTGTACTGTGCACGCGAGTTTTGTGGATCATCCGAATTTCGAAGCGAGAATATCGAGTTGAAGATGATGGCGAACGAGCCGAAGAAGAAGCCCGAAAAGAAGAGGGGCTGTAAAAGCATAAAATGAGTACAGCTCAGACTTCCTTGAGGTGTGGGCCTACTTTGATATGGCTTTTACTGGCAGTGAACACCTCCACCCAGCCTCGAAACTTTTCGTTTGAATCGCCCCAGATGAGCTCCACCGCGGCGACGATTGCTCGGGGGATGACTTCGAAAGCAGTGTGGATTACCCAACGCGCTATGAAATTGAAGGCAACCCAGTAGCACCATGCTTGTATATTGTCACAAACGTATATGAGGTGGTCATCGCTCGTTGGGTTCTTGACGAGGAACTGCACCACGATAGCGGGCGTAATGAGAAGTAGGACGAGAATAACATTGCCCAGGAAAGTGGTAAAGACGACTTTTGCTAGACTATGCGGACGAAGCGGAATTAGTGAACAACCGAAGGCAGTCAGGCAGCATAAGCATTTGTACATACTGGACTGGAGAGAATCTACGGATGACTGCCCCGTGTTTGTGAGCTTCTTCTTGCTGCTTCTTCTGCTCCTGCTCGTAACGTTCGTCAAGCTGCTTTACCAGCTCATCATCGTCGTCCCAGTCGCTGTTCCCGTATCAGCATCAACGAGATAGCTCACATGTCAAGATGGTTTGGTAGCACTCACTAGTCATCGAAAGCTGATATAATGCTCGTTGTTAGCGGACGGCGCCAAGGCTGAAACTGGTAAAGCCGGGCTTACTTGCACCCTGGTCATCCTTGTCAAAGTCAGACATGCTTCTATTGAAGTATGGTTTCTCGAAGGCTGTCTTTTCATCATCCTTAGATGCACCGGTTGCTGCGGTCTTTAAGTCGTCTTGGGGCAGCTTCCAGTCAACTTTTCGCGACTTTGCGCTGCTCCAGGTGTCGTCCACTTTGGTTGCTGTACTGCTTGCGTTGCTCATCTCATGATTGTGGTTGTTTGAGCTGCTCTGGCTGGAATCCAAACGAGCGCCTGTTTCGAAGTCGAAAGCTTTGATTGCCGGCATTGCTGAAGACATATCGACGCTGCCATTACCGTTTGGATTGTGATTCAAGGTGGAGCGCGAACGATATCGCGGTAGATCGCCAGCGACTCCGCCGGCTTGGCTCAAATTCTCAGAATCTTCGACGTCTTCACTGCTTGATTCGCCAGCGCGATATATATGCTGTCTGTAGTTCTGCAAGTCCACATCAGACTGTTCGTCGTGTTCATGATCGTGCAATCCAGCGTAAGCGCCTCTCTGCTCTGGACCAGCCATGACGAGAAGAGAGAAACGATACTTTGGCTACAGAAGGATAATAAGCACTAGCTAGCTACAGATCTCAAATACGGCATAGTATCACAACATCAATATTCCCGTCGTAAGTGCTTTACGCAAACAATTGCCCCAAAGCAACCTTGAACTGAAACAAACCACCCCAATCATCCGCAAACTCTCGTAATTCTGGATCCTTCTCGTTCTTGCATTGCTGTAAAGCAATCCTTGGTCAGTAAAGAAAGGTAAGCTGAGCAGGCAGCCAGGTCGACTTACAGCGACGAGATGGTCTACAAAGCCAGGTATATTTGCTTTGCTGCCAATTGTCTTTCTGATCTTATCAACAGTCTCCAACTTGGATCGTAGGAAGACCCTCTCCCATGCTTGCAGATATTCGGGCAGCCTATCGACACGGGAGACCGAGCGGGACGTTGGAGCCTGCTGAGGTTCCGGAGAGCTGGATAGCTCAATGACACTGTTGCTGATATTTGACTTCCTGTCGCTCGTGGTAGGTTCGATTGACAATGTGCCAGCTTGAGCATGCCTTGCTGCCATCTGCCTGGGCGGTGACTCCAGCTGCAAAGGGTCGGCAGAAGAGGGCGAACGTCGCATCGGCAACGATTTGTGAGTTATTGACTCGCCCTCTGAATCACTGCTAGTGGTATCTACGCCATCCTGCTGATCTCGCCGCACCTCACTCAGTTTGGCTGTGCCTGGGGCATATCGTTTCGGCTTGGGCCTATCTTTTGGTTTGGGTCTGTCTTTTGGCTTGGGTCTGTCTTTTGGCCTGACTCTTTCTTTGGGCTTGGACTTCCCATTCGCACCTTCGGCTGTCTTATTTGAAGAGCCAGCCTGATCGGAGCCCGCCTTTGAGCTAACTTTCATTGGCGGCACATTCTGAGATTGAGATTGATCCAGGTCACCGGCTTTGACAAGTTTGCGGGCCTTGGCAGCTGGCTTGCCGTTCTGGCTGGCTCGCATCGACTCAATCAAAGGAAGATCCTCGTCTGAGCTGGTCTCCTCGTCAGAAGAGCCAGCTACTTCTTGTTGTGCGTTCTTCCGAGCCTTCTTGGATGGTGGTTTGGCAAGTTCCTTCCCACTCTCCGATTCTGAATCGGATACAGCAACACTGCCCCTCTTCTTCGCAGAACTTATGGGAGCATTGATGACACCCCTTGTAAAAGCAGGCTTTTGCGAATCTTGGGCAATCTGGGGTCCAATTCGTGTGTTGATGGAAGCTTGGGTTTGGACCGTGACTGGCTCGTTGTCGCTGTCCGACGAGCTGCTCTCCTCCTCAGATGAAAGCTTTCCTGCTCTGTAGATCCCGTGCATCTTCTTCTCCTCCTTGTCCGGGATGATGAACGAAGAAACACTCGAGACAGAGTCGGATCTCATTCCCTTTAAGCTTTTCGGACGACTAGAGAGCTGGTCTCCTCCAAACTTGATAAAGGAAAGACCACTCTTTCTGCCCTGACTCCGCGCAGGCGGCGGAGACGAAGAATCACTCTCGACATCATTAGATAGTCTTGTCGGCACGGTCGATCCTCTAGCCTTCTTCAGCTTTCTGGGCTTGCTTTCAGGCTTGCTGGAAAAGCGGTGACCTGTGCTCGGTCTTGACCGGATGACCTTGCTACATGGAGCAGCTACTGCAGTGACGTAGACTGAATCGCTTTCGCTGTCGCTAGCCGTGCCATATCGTGAGTCGTCTGTAGTGTGGCCTCCCTCTTGCTCCTTCCCTTTGTCTTCATCGCTAGACTCCTTGACAGGTGCAGGTGGAGAGACAGCTTTCGCTTTGCCTTTCCCTTTGTCCTTGAGGCTGAGCTTATCCTTCTTGCCCTTCAGCATTCTCTTTGCATCCTTGTCCACCCTGCTCTTTTTGCCTTTCTTGTCATTCTTGTTCTGGCTCGTATTGCTGTCTTTGCTTTCTGGCTTTGCCCTTGCAGCTTCAGGGAATAGAGCAACCGAAAGGTCGACTCGTTCAATCGCTTTCGACTTCTTCGCGCTTTTCGGCTTTTTACCCAAAGCTGCCTTAGATGAACTGAATCTACCCGATTCTGGGTCGCGATTGACAATTGGTTGGTTCGTTGTAAGGTCATCGGCAGGGCTGGTCCCGAATAGTTGTTGCTCAACAAGAGCCTCCGTGCCTTCTGAATCGCTTGACATCTCCTCATTGTTGGGGGCAGCGCCCATACCACCCTCGTAATCGTGGAATTGCATGTCGTTATTAACCGTCTCGAGCGTTTCATTGCTGACTTGCACTTGTGGGACTTTGCCGGAAGATGGACGTCCAGTTGTGCCTGGTCTCGAGGCAACATGGGAAGTCTGCAACACCTTTTCAGGTGTTTCATTGACCTCCTCGACTTTGACTGTGATTTCGGGTTCGGCAGGCGAGGAGCTCTTGAAGAGTTTCGAGTGGGCGCTTGCATTGACTGCTGTTTGAGACAATGAGGCAGCGACTTGTGCGGTAGCCTTCTGGCCGCGAGTACTGCTGCCTCCATGCGGATGCGAGACGATAGCATGCTCTGTGAAAGTAGGCCATTCTCGCATTTCAGGTTGAGCCTCATCATCCGTCTCCTCCACAACGTCTGCCGCCTCGCTTGAGGCCTGAGCAGCAGCTTGTTTCGCCGCTTCAGCTAGCATCATCTCCCGAACTCTAGCCGCAGCTTGTATTGTTACTTGCTGCATCAGAAGCTCGTCAGAGGTTTGAGGCTTTGTCGGCTCAGGAGCAACTGGAGAAGCCGTCCTAGCTAGCAGAGTGGCATTGCGGATGGAGTTGAGAAGACCTTGAGTGTCAAGACTCCAAGTTGAGGACTTGCGCTCCCTCGGAACATCGTCATTCGGAACTGCCAGAGGTTGAAACGGCTCTGCAGGCTGCACGTGCCGTTGAGCATTGACGATTCTTGGTGAATGAGGAGAAGAGTCTGAAGGCTCTGGAGTAGGAAGGATAGACGTATGGCTAGCCCGTGCAGGTCGAGCGAAATCTTCCTCCTCGGTCAATTTTGGATCAACCGCCTCACGTTCCGTTTGGGTTGCGATACTGCGGTGATGGTCGGATACAGAACCCTCTTGCGCTGATGCCTCGCGAAGCTTTACTTGCACTTTGTCGCGTTGTCGCTGCAGCTGTTCCTTCTTGCTATCCAAGACTTCTGCATCCCACCTTTCGAAGGCTTGTATGAGCAGCTCTTTCTCATTGTCCGGAAGTGAACACTTCCCGCGCAATCGAAAGTGATTCAACGCGCTTATGAGATCGAGCTGGCTCACCTAAGAGGCAGGATAAGCATAGCTTTTGGTAGACGGTAAAAGGCAAAGGGAACTTACTACATTTTCGTTACCTTTTCGGCGGATGCTCTTCTTGCAGAAGCGACACATAGGACCATCGTAATAATGTGCTTGACCAGAGCAGACGTTCCCGCACAAAGCCGGATCATGTTCATCTCTTACAGCAGCCCGCCAAGGAAAGTACACCTCGAGGAATGTTCTCTGGTTCTTCTTGCGAAGGATCAAGCTAGGCTTCGTGTCTTCTGTCGCTTCGCGGACTTCGAAAGGAGACACAGCGTTATCCTGCCTGATGAGCTCGAGCGTTGCTCGATATGGTCGTATAGGCCGCACAGTGCCAGCTACTGACACTGTCTGTCCATGTAGGATGTCCTTTACGGGTTCCTGCTGCTCGACCGGCTTGCTAACGAGTTTAGCAACCGTTGGCAAGTGCTCGAAGTCTGTTGGCCGCAATGGTGGAGTACCAGGTTCTTGCGGAGGTAGAGGTTCATAGATGAATGCATCGTCCTCTGCTAGCTCGTCCTCCTCCGCATCACTCATTGCTTCTCTACCACTATCATTGCCTGCGCCAGCGAAAACGCCCCAAGTCTGAGGAGCTGCCTCATCCTTTCCATTTAAAGCCTCTTCATCTTCATGGATGCTCTCCATGCTCTGATCGGCTTTTACAGTATCTTGTCCCGCTTTGTTTAGAGACGCTGAACCAGAAAACAGAGAAGGGCGTGGTCTAGAGCCCTCCTCTTGCTTGCTCGCACTCGCCGGTGCTCTGGGAATCCGCGTTCTCGTAGGACTGATCCGAAGTGCTCCTCCATTCGTTACAGCAACCTTTGCACCGATGGGCTGTACTGCCTTCGGCTTCTGCGATTGCTGTACTTTATTGCGTCCATCGCCAGATGGACGCCGCACTCCATTACTCGAAGAGGCAGAAGGTACAGGCCTTGCTCGCGGCAACTGAGGAGCACGCGTCGGCTTGAAGTCTATATTCCATTTCGGTGGTTGGCCTAGAACAAGCTCTAAACGCTGGAAAGCTTGTACATCGATCTTCCTGAATCCTTCAGAGAGTAGTCTGCGCTCTGATGAAGGGACAGTGCAACTGGTACTGTTGCTCTCAAGATGATGTAGCGCTTTCAGATGATCGTACTTGTCCTGTCGAAGCACAGTACATTAATCACAGTGTGAGACTAGCGATATCGTTGAAGTACTTACATGGTCAAGGTATACGGGCTCCAGTCCTTTCTTACAGAAGCGGCAGACGATTTGCTTGTTTGCGTGTGGAGCGCCAGTACACAGGTAGTTGCATTCTTTCGCATGGTGTTGATCCCTTCTGATAGTTCTCCAAGGGAAGTAGACCTCAAGATGTGTGCGAATACTCGCTTCTCGAGCCAGTCTCTCAGCTTCTGGATCGCTATCGTCTATATGATCTGAAGCTTCTTTGGGTGCGAAAGCTTCTTCGAGGTTGCCTTTCTCAAGAGCGTCTTTCGTCTTCCAATAGGCTTTGATGGGCTCCTCTCTGCCAGGCCGCTTGATCTTCTGTCTGGCTAGCCTATCATCTGTCCGCATCTCCGAGGTAGATTGTCGCATTGGCCCGCTGGGACCCGGTCTGTTAATATTACTCGTGCTATTATACTGCCTGTTGATAGCTGCGATATCCTGCGACCGAGCGGTGCTGCCTATTGAAGCAGTTTGAGGCACCCTTTGATCGGCTCTGGGTGTTTGACTCGAATTTGCGCCATTGGAGGGTCGCCGCTGATGCGCAGTGCCTTGGCCTGACTCGTTCTGCCTCCCTACTGCATTTGCGCCAGTTGCGAACGAAGGTGGTCTTGCACCTTGTTGGCCGTTCGCATTCGTCTGCTTCCCTCCCTCGCGGGCTTGCGATGTGTTCCTCTCGCTACTAGTACTTCCTGTACTCTTGTTGAGCTCGTTGCGAACCTGAGGAGTGATGGGTCGCCCTCCACCACTTGTACTCGCTACACCAGGATTGCTTCGAAGCAGGGCCGAGATGGGAACTCTTGCTCGCGTAGCATTAGCATGCTGTTGCTGTACTGATCTTGCAGGATGCTGAGGGTTGCGAGCTCTCTCGGATGAAGCCAGACTAGACAGTGGAGCATGTCCTCCATTCACGGCAGCAGGAGCAGCATCTGGATAACGAGGGATTCTGTCATTAGGAGCATATTGGTGTTGTTGTTGTGTTTGTTGTTGATGATGGTAGGTTGCGCCTTGATTGACGTTCATAGGCGGGACTTATTCCATGAGACCAAGACGAAAGAAAGACAAGAAGCGACCTGCTTTTATACCCTCGAGTGCAGTCATCGGAGTAAAGCCATAGCCATCGGAATAATGTCACCTAACAAGTCACCTCCCGCGGCTCAATAGCGACAAAGCCGGCCATGTTGAACGGTCTGGCGCGATACTCCAAATCAGCGTCGAGCAGTGTCTGGCTCGCAAGAAACAAGCGAGATCCATATCGCATAGCAAGTAGTAGCAACAACAATACCTATGTAGCAAGAAGCGCACACAAGCTGCTCGAGCTGGACGCTTCCATGCCAAAAGGAACGAAGCTTTTACGACCTGGCTGTACCATCTTGGAGCTTGGTGCTGCGCCAGGTGGATGGACTCAAGTCTGCACTGAGAAGCTACGAGGTAAAGGAGTCATCGTAGCTGTGGATCTGCTGGAGCTCAGCGACTCGGTCGCGGAAGCTGGACGCAGATCTGGCATCAATTTTCATGCTTTTCAAGGGGACATGCGGGACAGCAAGATGCTGGATCAGATCAATGCAGTTCTCAAATCATCTACGGTGGACGTTGTTCTCAGCGACATGCTCGCAAACACCAGCGGCAAAAGTCTGCGAGATGCGCAGGCGAGCTTGGATCTATGCCAGCTCGTATACAGTCTGGCCGATAGGTACAACAGCAGTATCCTAGTCATGAAGATACTACAGAGTCAGGAAGCTTCAGTATGGCGGAAAGAGGTCCTAGAAGCTGCCTATGACAAGGTGAAATGGGCAAAGCCAGACTCGAGCAGGAAAGAAAGCCGCGAAGGTTATCTTGTCTGTTCAGGCAGGAAGCGGGCCGTTGCAGATATGTCCGTGATCAACACTTCATGAAGCTGTGAAGTAATCCGCAAGGTAAGTAGTCACTATGCGCCTCAAGTAGGGTTGTGGAAGTTCACGCTGCATGAAGGGCTGACAGGCGCTCTACACACAGTTTGCAAAAGCGTCCTCCTTCCACAGAATATGACAGCGTCTTGACAGCCAAGGTTTGCAGTCACGCACCCGGCTCAGTTCGCACACAGCTACGCCAAGGCGTATCAATGCACTTTCAGTCGCGTCACCTGCCCTTCCCTACCGCTATCTCTCCCCTTCTGCAAGTATCTCGCTGCAGTCTGCGTGGGAGTGATGTCAATTGCAGTCCAGGCATTTCATACCAGGCGTTGCAGCCCCCGAGATATAAACCATGCAGCATGACTGCCAGCAGCTAGCTCCCGGCTTCTCAGTCGTGGCGCTTACCTATGGCCTTCTCATTCATCGGATCGATATCGCGTGGTCTCCCATCCAAGCCCGGTTGCAATAGTGGCATGAACGGTAGCGGATTAGCAGCGATTGGTTCGATGTGAGTTGGCTTCCCATCAGGTCTACCCTTCTTGGAGTCCAGGGACCTTACCCGACGCAGAGCCGTCAGCCAAAAGCTCAACACAAATCGATCGTTAGCACTCTTTCTTTCTGCATCTTCATCTACAAGGGGCTGTGCTCCGCTGACAACGAGTCTGACATCGTGAATCACACCACAGAGCATGCGCGATTGAAATGTGAGTCTGCCACATGCTCTAGCTGTCGCTTGGCCAGCAGCTGCTAAAGTGAAGTTGCCAGCGGGTCGATGAGGTGCACAGGTGTGTTGAGCACGTAAGAAAAGGTGTTTTTTTCTGTGCAGACAGTTGTGCTTGGGCACAATGTTACTGTCGGTGAATATACTTTCTACGTGCCAAAGGGAAAATTGGCAAGCGATATGGAGAGTGCCCTCGATAGCTACACCTTGCTGGACCTGAGCAAGAGACAACCTTTGCTATGCAAGAGAGGATGGAGGGGATTCCATTTCAAGCGAGATACACGTCCTCAGCAGCCTCAGCTCAAAGCTGGAGGCATGTCGACTATACAGAACCAGCGTGTCCCGTTAGCAGCATGAGTTGGTGACAGAGCCTCCGTTGCTGTCATGAAGCATTCAATCAGTATAGCATGCCTAACCCGGTTCCTAACAATTCGGCACGTCTTCAGCTTGTCTCGCTTTGCATGCTTCGGACTGCCAGCTTGCGCTCTCTACGACTTCCGACCCGTCCCCTTCTTCGTTCCTACTCATCAACACCTCGAGCGATGTCTGCAGAAGCGCCCAAGCAGTACTCTTACCTCTGCATCTTGCCCGACTTTACCGAAGGTCCGCCAGCTCCTTCCAGTCTTGCCAGGAAGGCGTTGGCAGCAAGCCTATTCTGAAGCATGTATATGGATTAGGCTCTAGACGAATGGACGTGCGGCCAATCCACCTAGCGAATGCTGCTGAAGCCCATAAAGATGGCTCCTTAAGCAAGTCGCTCCAAAAGATCGCACCTCTTTCACGCGCTGATCTGTTCTACAAACAGTACAAGGAGGTGCTCTTCTCGCTGCAGACCTAGCGAAACAGAACGGTCCTCCGAATATGGTCGGAAGTTTCATGTTAATCTCAGCTTCCAGCCTAGAAGACGCGAAAGAGAGGATGGAGAAGGATATATACGCAACAGGTGAGAGACCATTTCAAGTCATAACAAGCTGGAAGAAGCTGAACGCGTTCGCAGGCGGCGCTTGGGACATGTCGAAAGCGCAATACTACCCTGTCGTTGTTGCGAAACATTAGACAGTCTAGTAAAACAAAGCGTTCCGGATGAAATATCTGCATGTTCACTACTGGGTTACTGACTATCCGTCTCTTTGATGAGAAACCCAAGTCTGATTAGTCTTTGTTACGGTAGGAGGTGACCAAGCTCGCTTCCAGCGAGACAGGTCGATGTTGCAAAACAGAACGAGAACTCCAATGAAACCGACCTGTCAGAGGGATACAGGTCCCCTCTTGCTGATATAATGGCATCCCTCTGGGATACAGGTCGCCTTTCTGTTTCAGCAGTCCTTTGCAATCGACCTGTCTCCCCTCTGGGGATTACAAGTCCATCTGAGCAGACTAATATAGTAAAACAGACTTGTCATCCCAGATGGATACAGGTCGCTGGCCCCTTTACTCCTTTACTTCTGATCTGGACTGTCTACCCCTAAGCGACTTGTATCCCTCTGGGATGACAGGTCCCTTCCACCAACTCAGTCCTACCCAACGACCTGTTTCCCTCTGGGAAGACAGGATTGGGAATCCTCTCCCTACCCTCTCCCTTACGCTGAATTCAGAACTGACACAGTCGCTAAGCGTGTTGATTGATTCTGACAGAGTTGCAAGTTGGTGGCGTCTGGCAATTGGAGAAAGGAGAAGGCACAGGAACTCTGCTTCTCCCGCAGGGAGACAGGTCGATAGGGCAATATTGGAGGGTTAAAAGACTCTATGGACACCCCGTAGGGATACAGGTCGCTTGCAATGAGGTGATAATTATGAAAAAGGACCTGATATTCCAAAGGGATGCAGGTTGCTGGCGCACCTGTTCTCTGCTTTGAAAGCGAAAAGCGACTTGTCCTCCCCAGATGGGACACAGGTCGCTGGCGTCTGACACTCGCCTCTCTTTTTAGGACCTGTCTCGCCAGCGGCGAGCTTGAACCAACTTGTCAACATACCAGTCTAGACAGCCATCGGATCTCGCTTGTCCTCCTTCGCATATCCCTCCTCGCTATCAGACTCAGTACGTCTCGGCAAGATATGTTGCTCTACAAGCTCGGCCCTTGCTTCTGCGTCAGCCTCGCTGGCAGGCTCAGCGGGGAGAATCAAGTTCATTATGACTCCAACGAACGTCGAGACTGTAAGAAAAGCAGAGTCAGACACAACACCCCATTATACATCCGGCAAGGATCGCTTACTCAGGAAGGGCGTCGACAAGATGATGACAATGGAGTTGAAGAAACCTTTTAGCGCTGCGTTTCCGCCAGAGTAGGTGAACATGTAGTTGGCGTAATCTGGCACCAAGAGGGAGCCCAAACCCAGAGATAGAGACGAGGCTAGGACGATACGATTCCGACGTGTCATCTCTCCGAAGCTGATCACTTTCAACCCAGAGACGAAGACCGTAGCGAAGAGGACTAAAGACAAACGCCGTCAGCTTGAGCTTCCGAGAAGTCATAAGGCGAAGTCGGCTGACAGGTAGTCACGCCTCCCAGAACAGAGTTTGGAATAGCCAGGAAGACGCCCGATATCTTGGCAAGGACACCGTAGAGGACTAGCAGTGCGGCACAAACATACCCAGCCGTCTTATTGGCGCAACGAGTGATCGAGATGACACCGTTGTTCTATAGACTGATGTCAGTTGCGAGAAGACCAAGACAGGATGATCAGGAAACGCACCTGCGCGAAGATTGACATGGGCGTGTTGGTCATAAGCGTGGACAGAAGACAGTTAAAGCCGTCTGCAAGGATACCGCCCTGCACTCTTGAATCGTATAGAAGACCTTTGACTGGCTGCCTGGAAGCTTCAGAACTTGCAGCTGTACAAGCGCAAATCAGCACACAAAGCTAGCCATCTTCACGCGGCACGTACTAATGTCTCCCATTGCTTCCATAGCCAAAACGATGTAGACTGTCAACATAGGCAGAATAGCCGGAGCATAGATCTTCAGAGGGAATGTTGTGGTCTGCTTTCAAGCGTTAGCACTGAAAGAAGTGTATAGAGGTGCGCTCGCTAACCCAAAGGAAGGTTATTGCAGGAGCAGATTTGATGCTGGAGCCGTCAACGTAGCCAGTCGGGCCTGCTACGATCATACCGACGATGAGACCCATACTGCGGGAGTACGCCATCAGCTGATATTTCTCCAGGCTGACTCTATCTACCCACATGATAGAAGCATTCTTCATGAAGGGTGACCCGAAGAGCTCGACAATAAGGATAGTCGCAAAAGAGAGGAAGCCGAGGCCCAAGAACTCGGCAGAACCCCATTTGAGGGGATGCGGAGCGTAGATTGTGGGACACAAGGCAAATATACCAGTTGTTGGACGGCTTCGACAGTTGTTGGATCCTCCTGCCCAGTTTACAAAGCCACTGTCCTTGATGAGCTTTGCTCCGATCAGCATGATGACTGTTCCAGTTATGATCGGAGGGAAGATCTTCTTCAAGACTCGCGGTGGGACGAAAGCCATGCCCATTTCAAGAAGCGAGCACAGAGCTGATGTACCGAGAAGATAACCGAAAGCTTCTGGACAAGCTCCTTTGATCATTGTGCCGTCGGCGGCTTGTACCATTGGACATGTGCCGTCCGCATACAGAGCATTGAAGATCGAGGAAGCAGTGGAGAGGGAAGCGAAAGAAGTTCCTACGACAGTGATCAGGCCAGTTCCGAAGTAGATATTCCGAGTGAAGGGGATCTTGAACCTCGTCATTTGCAATGCAGACAGAATGCCAGAGCAGATCAAAGACGCTGCGACCATGTCTGGAGGGCACAGGTCAGATAACTCGTATCGAAATCATGCTGGTTCATGCTTACAGACTTGCGTATCGGAAGGCAGACTGAGAGAGCTTGCAAAGATGATGGGAGGAGTGATGACACCTGCCAGCATGGATAGAGAATGTTGGAAGCCACAGACCAGGGCCAAAAGGATGGGAAGATTGTCATTCAAGCCATAAAAAGGTACCTCTCGGGATTTGGCGCTTCTCTTGTTGCTCCATGGGTTGATAGTGCTGTAAAGAAGGCAGGTAAGAGTGTTTCCTTGACAGTGGTGAAGTATACCTACGGCATGCAGAGATTCGCAAAGTCAAAGTCGCCAATCCATCCTTCTTTAGTTGTGAATTTGCGTTTGCTGTTGCGGACAGGTCAGTCTTGATTCCTGGTCTCCGCAATGCTATCTCCTCACATTCCAGCAATCGTAGGAAGCTTTGTTACGGAGTTGCGTAGCTCCTCATGCTCGTCGAAACCGATATCGCTCATCGTAACGTCTTGAGTGGTCCAAGATGAATGATGAAGAGGAAAGAAGAGAAAGAAGATGAAGAAGCTTTGATAGTGACAGGCTTGGCTGATGGGGTATCATGATGGAGGCCCTGGTCCGATCGGATTGATCGAGATTTTCCTTATCTCTGTACCGTGCCTGACCCTTATCGCGTGCCCTCCTCTCTCGTTCGCTGCCTGTGGACTGGATGAAACCTTTGGAAGCGTCATACAAATCTCGACATCCATACGTAATTACCTCATTGCTGTGACTAAGGCGACGCTGCGCTTCCTGGCGTCTTCACTATGCGACAAGATCGGTGCTTCTTGGGTTTTTCTGTCTCGCAATCGACCCAAGGCTGCTGTAATATAGCACTTTGGCTCATTCAGATGACAAATTCCCGGTTGATTACCTACCATTGATTCTTCGCGTACTGACCTCGGCATTCTCGTGTGGAGACGGACCGGCGTAAAGTGCAAGTTGAGCACTGCTAGCGTACGCGTGTTTGAGATTGCTGAAGGTGGAGGCTTGTCAATCTGGATGCGATATAGTCCACTCGCAATACCAACGAATGCCCTCCTCACTGTTCTTCCTCACTTGAATCTGAGTCTAAGCCTTCAGAGAAGTCCAATTCTCCCTGAAGGAGTCTTGAACGTGTGCGTATAAGCGGGATGCGAGGGGTGATCCGACGCGCTTGCTGGAGCGCGAAGGACTCGGTTCTGAGGGAGAGGAGGCGGGGAGATCGTCAGATGTCAATCTCGCATAGCTTGGGTATAGTACATATATTCTCCGCTGGCCGGGCAGACATACACCATGTTGTGACAGCCTAAGGTTGGTTGTATAGCGAATATTAAGGGCATCAAAAGTGTTGATGACCAGGTATTTGCAGTACTCGACCGTTTCCACGCAGGCAGCATCTGTTGGCTGCAACTCACCACTCTCATATTCGACCACAGCCGCTGGGGAGAGCCAATGGCAACATGCCCCGTCGAGAGCCTCCGAAATCTCGAAGGCATTGGTTTGTAGCGACAGTTCGTCTACCTCGAACTGAAGCAATCTATCCACAGCATGCTCCGAAGTGACATAGCTGGTGATGGCACGCAGGCACTCCAAGACACCGTGTACAGTGCTAATTCCGATACGGACAGTCTCGACGTAGTAGCGGAGAGCATTTGGGCCAGGAGGCGCAGTCTTCTGCCCGACGATTTGCATAGCTCTTATGGCACCCGCTTGCATTGGGTTGTGAATGTAATCGATCCTTTCTGCATGCTCATCGCACACAGTTTTGAAGGCGCATTTGCGGCATAGTCGCACGCAGATAGTACGGAAGCGAAGTTGGCGGAGACAGAAATAGAGGTATTTGGACACGAGGGCCATCGAGAGGATTGTCTCGTTGGGGTACAGCAGTTCTTTGACCGAGGTTGCTGTAAAATAGTCGCGCTCGGACGCCCTGCTTGTCTCGAGTGCGATTTGAGCAATGAGCTCGACTGGCAAGCTGAGGAGAGTATGCATGATGATGCCTCTGATACGAAGTGGAAATTGGTGGCCGGTCCGTCGCCTTCTTTTAGCGAAGGGGTCGGCGGGTTGGACGAAAGGCAAAGGCGGCAAAGGCGTGGATGCAGAATGCCAGAACATTCACTACATACAACGAAAGACGTGGGAATGCATGCTTGCGTACACACCCACGGCCTTGCTGAACGACTTGCCGTGTCTCGAAGCTAAAGAAAACAGGCCAGCCGAGACTGTTGAGTGGTATCTTGATCTTTGCGAGGTGTACCTCGTATGTTCAACCAGGTCTGGTGCATTTCGAGTGTTCAGTCAGAGACCGGTTGTGAACTTTGTCGGTCACCATCCCTTCCCTACTTGTGAAAGATGGCATCATGACTCCCAAAATTGCTCCCTGTTTCCTCCAAGCGTTAGCTATTCATTCTGAATGCATACGTTGACAGGGAATCTTACAAATTCATCTGTGTCATGCTATCCTGCCAGTCAGAATCAATCCTCGGCAGGAAACGATCGGGTTTGACGGGATAGAAGTCGGTACTGTTCAGGAGCTATCAGCACTATGTATAAGTAGCTTGAATGCTTGCTGAACATACATTTTCTTCTGGCGAGGCAGATTGATATCTGCAGTAAGTTCTTCCGGCCAGCCCCGAGTGTCATACTCGATGCGATGATACTCGAGTGTCCGTCGAAGTGTCCATCCCAAGGTTTCCTGGGCAGCAGCAACAGTCTCCTTGTACGCTGCGTCGGTTGCAATCCAAAAAGCTTCGTTCGAAGCGTATTCGCTCATGTCTCCTATCTCAACATCGGGAAGCCAACTATATCCTGCGTCCTCGTCGAGGTAGGTATCAATCGTATCCGCCAAGGAATTGCCCCATACGGTAAGATCTAGGTGAAAGCCAGCGAAAGTACGGCCCACAGCTACCATGTTGATAGCCTTCATCACACCAACGATATCGTAGAGATGATAGATTGTGCCAGACAGTATCTTGGCAGTGGAGGGTAAGGAATCAAAGAGAGTCTCCATACAAGCATCGCTTAACTGGCAGCAGCGCAATTCTTCAAGCATCGGGCAGCATTTGACCAGGAGTGGTAGTTCACCCACGTAATCCTCGTCGAAACCTTGGAATCGTCGCCACCATCGGGACGCTCGAAAGATGTGAATATCGATAGTATTCGCAAATGCGGTAATTTGCAGTGGGCCCTTTCGAATACTTGGAGAGTGTCTGGCACTGCCGCGTATTCTATTTCGAGCATTCGGAGGCCAAGTAGAGGAGAGAGGTGTGTGAAGACAGGGCTATAGAATACCCGCAAAGCTTTGAGCTTAAGTAGGTCTAGCACGTATGCATTGTGCATAGGTCGCTTGTTCTGGAAAATAAGATCTGTAGTATGAAGAGATGGGAAAGACGACAAGAATTGACACATGGCAGAAGTGAATGTCCGAGTGGTGCCATCTTCGTCGATCTCGGTGAGCAGAAGAGTTTCCACGCTAGAGCGGGACAACCATTGCAGAAGAGACATATTGTGTTGGACATTGACGAGTCCTAATATACGCACGCTGTCCAAGGCTGGACAGGCGAAGAACTGTGTATAAAGCGTACGGGCTTCGAGCCAAGTGACCGCTTCCACTTCTCCTACAATTTGTATGGCTTTGATTGCGCCAGGCGTAAGTTGGCCTTGTATGTAGTTGAATCGGTCTGAATGTCGATTGCATCTCCGACACGACGCGCACAAGCGGCAGAGTCGCACGCAGATAGTCCGGAAGCGAAGGTTGCGAACACTAGAGTATAGATACTTGGAGACCAGGGCCATAGACAGAACAGTCTTGTCTGTATGCAGCAGTTGATTGACCGAACCTGCTGTAAAATAGTCGCGCTCGGTCCTCCTGCTTGTTTCCAGTGCGATTTGCGTGATGAGTTCGACAGGGAGATCAACGAGGGAGGTCATGATGGATGGGAAATGGTCATGGAAGACAGTTAAAGGACGTTAGCTGGACCATCAACACGCCAGGGCGCGTCAGATTGGACGGGATCCAAGATGCAAAAAGCTGGCCAAGCAACCTCAACAATCAGAATGCTCGGAAGTGTCTGAAGTATCGACATACGTAGCGTTCCTGCTTACTACTGCTGCTGCTTCTGTTCTGCCGAGAATGACGGAGTCTTTAGCTGGAGTGGCGACATTTCCGCCCTCATCCTCATGCTTCTCCCTTTCGCAACTCGTCGGTGCTGCTGCTGCTCTTCTTCTGCTTTCAACACTTCAAGACCTTCCCACTGATCCAAAGAACATACGCAACCATGTCTGTCGACGCTCAGCCTACGTTTGACCCAAAGAACATGCTGGTACTGGATTTAGAAGATCTCCGTCATCACTCATGGTCGAGCGAGCTGACCCACAACTTGTCCGGCGCAGTTCAAGAACCTGGGAAACACTGGTCTCAAGGTCTCTGTATTCTCATACGGAGGATGGCTCACTGTCGGAGGTACCCAAAAGGGAGAGATCGTAAAAGATCTCATCAAAACCGTAAGGCCTTCGCGACTTTCTGGTCTAATAGCGTATCCTGACGTGTATTCGTTCAGGCTTGGGATGCTGGTATCAACCTCTTCGACAATGCAGAGGTGTATGCGACTGGACAGTCCGAGATTGAGATGGGCCAGGCTTTCAAGGACCTGAACCTCAAGCGAGAGGAGCTCGTCGTCACCACAAGTGTGTCGAAATATCACTGTTTACAATACTAGACTGACATGGTTTCGCAGAGGTCTTCTTCGGTACCGGTCGCAAAGACCCCAACCAGAAGGGTCTCTCCCGCAAGCACATCATCGAGGGCACAAAAGCAAGTTTGAAGCGTTTAGGATTGGACTATGTCGACATCATCTACGCTCACAGACCAGATGTTAACACCCCGATGGTGAGCTCTAGAGTTCTTGGACACAGCAAGATCGCCTGCTGACCACAGTGCATGTCTAGGAGGAAACCGTTAGAGCTTTCAACCATGTTATCGAGCAAGGTCTCGCATTCTACTGGGGTACCTCAGAATGGACCGCTCAGCAGCTCCAAGAGGCATACGTTATTGCCGAGAAGCTGCACCTGATCGGACCTGCTACCGAGGTAGGTCTCTTGCCAGATCTTCTACATGACTTAAGCTAACGTACTTTTTAGCAATCGCAATACAACCTGTTCCACCGAGAGAAGGTCGAGAAGGAGTTCCGCTACCTGCAGAAGCAGTACGGTCTCGGAAACACCATTTGGTGCGCCTATCACAGTTCGTATGCTTCTGTTTCTCTTACACTTCGTTACGCCCAGGTCTCCACTTGCTTCCGGTCTGCTGACTGGAAAGTACAACGACGGTATCCCAGAAGGTTCCCGATTTGCAAATCACAAGGACTTCTTCGACAGCACCGCCAAGGAGCTGCAATCCGAGGCTGGAAAAGCCAAGATTGAGAAGGTCAAGAAGCTCACCAAGCTGTAAGCTTTGTTTCATCCGTGTTTTTCTTGCTTTTATTAATGCTCTTTTTGCCAGTGCTGAGCGACTCGGAGGAAGCGTTGGACAGCTATCCCTTGCATGGGCTACTAAGCACGAAGGTGTCTCAAGCGTCATTCTCGGAGCTACCAAAGTCGAGCAGCTCCAAGAAAACATCAAGGCTGTCGAGCTCATTCCAAAACTTACCCCAGAGGTCATGGCTGAGAGTAAGCCGCACATCCATATACTTACCTTAAATGTGGTGTTGATGAATGTGCTTCTTCTGCAGTCGATGAGATCGTTCAGACAGCTCCTGAGCAGCCAGCTTCGTACGGCCGAGACTTTGGCCCTGTACGAACTGTCTAAAAAGCTATAAAAATATGTTACATGTAGACAATACTATCTCATTGAAAAGCTCGATACCATGATGCCCTTTGGATGAAATTTGCCCAAACTGCCGTTTGCTTCCTGACGATTGCAATGAACCTGTCATCTACCAATGGAAACAGATGGCCGCCATACCAACAATGCTAACACTGACTAGACACTATAGACAGCAAAGGAAACCTATCTCAAAGTGTCTTAAAATGCCTTCGTCTCTATCTGCCGACTCTATGCCGATTTGACCGGAGGCCTTCTACTTCCACGGTTTTCTCACGATGCTCCTTCCTTTCCTTTCGTTTCCTTTCAGACTTGACCTTCTGTTTCCTTAACATCCGCCAGACACTCGTCAGCAGCCATGAGTACCGAAAATCAGCCCTCGTTTGACCCCAAGAACATGCTTGTAATTCATGGTGGATACGGTAACAAGAACGACAGGCTCACATTTGTCTACAGTTCAAGAACCTTGGAAGCACTGGTCTCAAGGTTTCCGTCTTCTCGTACGGCGGCTGGTTGACTGTTGGAGGCACCCAAAAGGGAGCTATTGTCAAGGATCTTATTAAGACTGTACGTCTGTATCAAGATCACCCCCCGTGTCTCTCCTTCTGACGCGTCTTCTTTGTACTTTTCAGGCATGGGAGTCAGGAATCAACCTCTTCGATAATGCAGAAGGATACGAATACGGGAAATCCGAGATCGAGATGGGACAAGCTTTCAGAGACTTGGGCATCAAGCGAGAGGAGCTTGTCGTGACTACAAGTGCGTTACCCTTGGTTCTCCTTTGTTTAGCCGACTCATCGGAAGCGGCCTTCTTATAGAGATCTTCTTTGGTACGAATCGCAAGGATCCGAACGAGAAATGGTTGTCTCGCAAGCACATCATTGAAGGCACAAGAGCCAGTGTCAAGCGGTTTGGCCTCGACTACGTAGACATCGTCTACGCTCATAGACCAGATGTCAACACGCCGATGGTGAGCTCCAGGATTTCTGGATACAGCAAGATCGCCTGCTGACGACCGTGCGTTCTTCAGGAGGAAGTGGTTAGAGCTTTCAATTGGGTCATTGAACACGGCCTTGCTTTCTATTGGGGAGTTTCAGAGTGGTCAGCTCAGCAGATTCAGGAGGCTTACCTGATTGCCGAGAAACTGCACCTAATTGGACCGGCTACAGAGGTATACTCCCAACATCAAGACGTCTTGCTCAGTCAACTGATTCCCATGACATTTCCGCAGCAATCGCAATACAATCTGTTCCACCGCGAGAAGGTCGAGGTCGAGTTCCGATACTTGCAAAAGCAGTATGGTCTGGGCAATACCATCTTCTCCCCACTTGCTCTGGGCTTATTGACCGGCAAATACAACGACGGTGTACCTGAGGGTTCGCGTCTTGCGAACCACAAAGACTTCCTATCTGGTGCCGCCAACGAGCTCACGACGGATGCTGGCAAGGCCAAGATTGAGAAAGTCAAGAAGCTCACCAAGCTGTGCGTCACCTTCTGATAGTCTTTCCGCAGTCGTCACTGATTATGCGATTTTCTGTCATCTTAGTGCGGAGCGACTGGGTGGAAGTGTCGGACAACTTTCGCTTGCTTGGGCTACGAAGCATGAGGGCGTGTCGAGCGTCATCCTCGGTGCCACGAAGGTCGAGCAACTACAAGAGAACATCAAGGCTATCGAGCTTGTTCCCAAGCTCACTCCTGAAGTAATGGCAGAGAGTAGGCAGCCGAAGAGCCCTTCTCTAGAAGAATGCTGACTTGTTCTCTTACTTGCAGTCGAAGAGATCGTTCAGACTAAGCCTGAGCAGCCAGCTACATTCGGACGTGACTTCGGTCCCGTGAGAACCGTATAATGTAGACATCCGAAAAATAGAAATGTATGAGAAGTACAACGACGAAGTCTACTGATTTGTGAGAAAAGGTTGTGAAGTCGTGACTGGGAGAAGTTAGCGGACAGTCCTTCTGTCGGTAATATAGGCTGGCAGAGGATTCGCTCGTATGATCTGATTGCGGCGCATTTCCTTGATCTCAGCAGCTTCTCGAGCTTCTGCTTCTGCCCTCTCGATCGCTGCCAATTCTGCTTTGATCTGTCATGACAGGTTTCATCAGCTTGTGCAGAGAATGAACGCGCAAAGCAAGAATAGCTTACACGCTCTTTCGCCCTCAGGCGCTCCTCCCATTCTCTTCTCTCTTCCATCCGCTTGTCAGATGGGAAGGCGAAAGGCCTGACTTCGAGAGATTGCTTCTGATGCCGGACAGTGTTCTTCCTGGAAGCTTGACTTTGTTCTATGTTACCTAGGCCAGTCGCAAGCGGCTGCAATACTCTTTTACCGTTCTTCGCAGCCGTCTCTTCGCGCTCCTGCCAGGTCCGTAGCCGTACTTGAAATGAAGCTTGTTCCTTGCCTACTGACATGAACGTGAAGGGCCGTGGTTCTGTAGGATGTGCTTTCAGAGCGGGAGGAGGGTGCCTCGTGGTAGGTTCCGTGACTGCGACACCTGCTTTGCGTGGCGATTTCCGAGTGCGCTGTCGTTGTTTTTGAGGGCTAGTCCTTGCTCCCTGAACAGGTTGTGCGATCAGACGCGGGCGTTCAGCAGGTAACACATGCCGGCTCTTTGTGGCCAGGGTGTTCCGAGATGTCAGAGACTGTTCAGCCGGATCTTGACGAACATCCAATCGAGCCCGCTTAGCTCGAGCAGGGGCTGCACGAAGCTCAATAATGTCTGCCTCTTCCGCCTGCTCTTCGACAGCAGCGGAATACGTCTGGCTTTGCATCTGCTCCTGCTGTTCACTCGCTGTCGTTGGAAGATGCTCCCCTTCTGCGTGTTCTGCAGCGTTGTCATCAGAGTGATTCGATCGACTGTGAAGCCAGCAAATTAGCAGATTTCAAGGCAGCAAGGGTATTACCTACCCTTCAAGCTGCTCGATATCGGAGTGGATGTCCGCCAGCTGCCTGAGATAACGCAGTACAGTCTGTGATCTGGCAGTCTTGTTGTGTTCGGCAGCACTAAGGCTCTGATCAGGTAGTTCTACTTCGCCAATCGAAATTTCCAAAATCTCGTGCGCTTGTAGGGCTTGCTGGGTCAAGGGTACGACGCGTTCGTCTTCCTGAGCTTCAGTGTCTTCTTGGCAGCGACTTGCCATTGCATCGATGGACTGCATGAGTGGCAAGATCAGCTCGAAGCTGGTACTTCCATGCAACTGGCCTACCTTCGCGGACGCAGTCAAGATCAATGCCGTGGTCGTACGCGGTACGGCTTTAGCCAAGGTACCGTTCTGGCTTCGAGAAGCGGTCCTCTGCGAATCATGCTCCCTCTTCCGCTTGGTAGAAGCTGACGTGGAGAAGGTGAACGACCTAGGCTCTGTTAACAGACCTTTCTTCTGCTTGTCTTGCACGGAAAGGTGTGTTTGAACAGGGCGAGACCCGGTCAAAGTGATTGCAGTGCTGGATCTGGCAGTCTCACTCCGAGCTCGGCGAGAACTGGTCGTAGAGTCTGGTTGAGAAGCTGTTTCAAGACCCCTACCGCGAGATCCATCGCGCTGTCGTCGAGAGAACATGTCATCTACCGATGCTTTGCGTGTGACATTCGGCTTAGGCCTCTTCTTCTGGCCTGGCGAAAAGTTAACCGGAACGGAGATGTTTCTGGTTCGCCCTCTAGGTTGTTCTGTGGGCGGCTGTGTATGTGCCGGACCACGAGGCGCTACAGCCGGAGCATTGGGAGGCGGTCTGGATGTCGAAGGCACTATTTGCGTAGTATGGGGTACAGCTGTCGCCGTAGAGGCCGTTCGAGTCGGTTTCGGCCGTTCATAAGGTTTGCTCTTGCCCTTCGCTTTCAATTGGGAAGAGGCCGTTGACTGTCTTGATCTAGGGCGCTCGCTATGCCTAGAAAGAGGCCGTTCGAGCTGCGAGGTGGTTGCAGTAGGTATATGTGGATCTGGCATATGCTGTGCAGCTCCTATCACGATTGCCGGATGAGCGGACCCTTGACGGTTCTGCTCAATTGTTACGGCGTCCGAATCCAGAGGATGGCTAGGCTGACTAGGAAAGGGTATAGAAAGCGTATATGTATGCACAGAGGCTCGCTCAAGCTCAGGTGATACCTCGCGCACGCTGCGGTTGCGGGCTTCTTGGCGATCGGAGAGGTTTATCGCTTCTGGGGATTGAGCACGCTCTTCGGTGGCGCTGAGGAACGCCGCTAGTAGGACTCGCCGTGAACTTTGTGCACCTTGTTCCTGCCCGATAGAATGAGCCTCGTCCCGCTCTGCATCTTCGTCGTTTACGTAGGCAGGCTCCAATGCTTGTATTTCCAGTTGTCTTGGTGCCGCCTGTACTGCCAAAGCGCGCTGCAGCAACAGAGACCGCTCCATCGACATCTCTTTCTCCCTCTCCCTTTCCGAGTCTTCCATGACTGGCGATAGCGGGTCTAGCCGCCTAAAGGCGGGAAAGGGTGATCTACTTGAAGCTATAGGTGCACTAGCCTGCTCTTCCGTATTGGAGGCGAGAGATTTAGCTGGAGATACAGGCAATTCCTGCTGGTCTGGCTGGTCTGGCTGCCCTGTAGGCGGGACGTCCTCCTCACCGGAAAGATTGCGGACGGGCGCAAACGTCTGCAGAGCCTTTGCGCCCGTCCGCAGAGCCACCGATGGATCGTGATTTTGGGGCGTGTGCGCCGCTTCTTCTGCTGATACAGAGGAACCAGCAGTAATCTGTCCTCTTTTGGCCTTCCGAATCTCCCTCCTCTTGCTGAGGGAGTCCTTAGCGCTCGTTTCTGCATGTACGTCCTTGTTTTGCTCAGCGATCGTTGCAGTCAAGGCAGACCGAGTCGACGGGAGACTCTTTCTTGCTTGTTGCGATAATCGAGACGATACAGCCTCAGGAGCGCTTCCTGACTGTCTATCACCTGCGCCCTGTACCGCATCGAGAGACTTGCGAGAGCCTGTGCTCTTTCTGGGACTTCTGCGCAGTGCCGGATAATCTGCTATCAGCACGGCCGGCGAGTGACTTGCTGCGGTAGCATCTTGTACTTCTGGCTCTTGGTCGACAGCCAGGACCGGCGGGATGTTAGCTTCCGCAATGGGTGCCTTGAGGGCTGTATGTGCGGGCATAGCGAAAGTCTTGGAGCCTGACTGACTTTTTCTTGGGCTTCTTCGGAGGGCGTGTTGGGTAGCAGTGGGAGCGGCGGTCTGCACGGACTGCTCCATGAAATGGGCTGGAGAGGACGACATGATGGATTGTCTGCGTTTACGCTGCGCCTTCGAAGGAGTCTTGCGATTTGAAGTAGGCGGAGGTGGGGGCGGTGAGGAGGAAGCTGAAGCCTGAGTATCCCTGTATGTCTCGGAGAAGGCAGCCTGGAAGACATCTTCTGTTGTTTCCAAAGTCGCCTGTATTTCTGGAAGGTGATCCGTCTCAGGCTGCTTGCTTTGCGGGACTTGAACCAGAGAGTGTACGTCAGAGAAATCGAAACAGGCACCTATATCCGACGTACCTTCTGGCGCCTTCACCACGGACAGCGATTTCTTATCGAATGTCTTGATTTGGCTGATCCAGTCGATTTTGCGGACACTGACATCCTTCGCTTGCTTCGGAGTATCCACAGCCTCATGATGTAGCGAAACTTCCGCCTCTTCTGTGATGATATCGTCACCAAATCTGACGTCCAGCTCGCAATCAACGTATGTCTGCCCTCCGGCGCCCGTAGATGTTCGCAGATTCCTCTTCTGAGCGGAGGACAGATTGCCTGGCTTCGTTCTACTCTGCCGCCTCTGTGGTGTCCTCCCGATCAAGCTACTCCCCAGGTCAATAGTTCTTGAGATTTCCAAAGCATTACCCGCGGCTGGCGCCTGTTGCTGTGGAGGCTGGAGCAGCATCTCGAACAGCCTTTCTCCCAGGCCTACGCCAGGTAGATGTGCTTGGTTGGCGCCAAATGCCTTTTGCTGGAGGACCATCGTATCATCATCGTCGTTTGGTTGCATTTCCATCCCAAGAAGCTGGGTATCATCGTCGTAGCCAGCGGGAAGTCCAAACATGGTTGTAGCATCGTTAAAGTCGATGCCTGCATCCCCAAGTCGAGGTGTTGGAGCAGGTTCAGGCATCACATCGTCGAGACCGGCCGTTTTCGCAAGCGTCGAAGTCGCAAAGCGTTTGACTGCGACAGGCAGCCGTAGCGTGTCTCTGGCCATTGCTGGCGCGAGGAAACGAGCTGAAGGTCGATACAAAGCCAAGAAGACCCAAAAACACGTCTGCCAGCCCAGAAAGTAAACAACACGTGACCGACCTACAAATGATGTGCCATCAAAGTGCTTTGCAAGAAGGAGTGAAATGCTACACTACATCAACGAAGAGCGCCCGCCTATCTCGTCGCTGGGCTGACCATTTGGCAGTCCGCCCTTCGCTCGATCCGAGACAAAGTCATTGTAGCTAAAAGCAGAGCATCAGCAAGCGAAGTTATACAGTGATAGCATGCTTACATTCTCTGTAGACGACGGACCTCGTCGCGGGGCAAGGACGGTCGCGTTGTGTGGAGCGAATTCTCCAAATGACGCGGCTGAACGCGAGTCTAGCAATGCATGTACTTAGTACGCTTTTGATGAAAGACGTGTATCCAGCGTTGCTCACGACTGGATTTCCAGCGGAATTTGCTTTCTGGGCGCTAGAGTCAGAGACTTGAGGGTTCAGCGATGCCATCATTTGCTCAATCTGCGTATTCACAGTCAGCAAGGGTCAGCGAAAGCCTCACTGTAACTCACCCTCTTTTCCATCTTCGCGCGCTCGGCTTTCGATTTCACTGTCCGCTCTTTGCCTTCTTTCCCTCCGAAAGACACGAATCGAATGCTTTTCTCCTGCTGGCTTTCCGTCATGTCCTTCTCGCCCTCATCTCCTGCCTTGTTTGCCGATATGGTCGCATGTATAGCTTCCAGATTGGCATTGTAGATGACTGCTTGAAGATCTGCTCCAGAATAGCCTTCTGTTGCTTGTACATACTCAGCTAGGTCGATGTCATCGGACAGAGCGACCTTGCGAGCGCAAGCACGCATGATGTCAAGGCGGTCCTGAGCATTGGGCATTTCGCACAGCAGCGATCGATCCAGACGTCCAGGCCGGAGTAGTGCAGGGTCAATTAAGTCAGGCCGACTGTATGACGGAAATCAGCGTAGTTTCACCCAGAGATCCTGCGTACTGCCATACCTTGTAGCCGCTAAAACGTATACGCCGTCCAAACCTTCTGCTCCGTCCATCTGAGTAAGCATCTGGTTGACAACTCTGTCCGTAACTCCCGTAGAGTCGTGCCCTCTCTTCGGAGCTATCGAGTCGAATTCGTCGAAGAAGAGTACGCAGGGTTTGGCGGACGACGCTCGTTCGAATAGGTCTCGAACGGACTTCTCGCTTGCGCCAATGTATTTGTTGAGTATTTCAGGTCCTTTCACGCTGATGAAGTTCAAGCCGCATTCTTTGGCAACAGCTGAGGCGAGTAGCGTCTTGCCGCAGCCTGGAAAGCCGTATAGAAGGAGTCTGGAGAGCCAATATCAGCGACTCTACAGTTCGCTGAAAAGAACACTACCTACCCAGATCTGAGCCGCAACGGACTCGCTTTGAAGATAGCAGCATATTTGGTTGGCCATTCTAGAGTTTCTCTCAAGACTCGCTTCGTCTCGCTTAACCCACCGATGTCTTCCCACCGCACATCCGATTTCTGCAATTTGACATCACGTAACGATAGCGGAGTGAAATCTTCTTGCGCTTTAACTACATCTTCACTCGTCAACTCCAGAGTCGAAAGTGAGAGACGATTGCTTCTGATAGATGCTTGGTGGAGAGAGCGCGTCAAGAGATCTTGTAGGTCGACAGGTAGGTAACCTTCGGTTTGCGTGGCTGCTGCTACAAAGTTGAGGTCCGGACTCAGTGTCAAACCGCTTCCGGATGACAGCTTCTCTTGTATGAGTGACTCGAAGATCTAGGAGCACAATCTAGCTTAGCGTGACTGGAGCAGAGAGTACGTTCAGCACGTCTACCTCGCGTCTCGCGGCTTTGTCAGGCGCTCTGAGAGTAATGCGCTCGCCGAAAAAGTGCGACTGGCTAAGACATGCGTGAAGGGTTTCCGGACCTTTCGCAGTAGCGAGGACAACGACCGGTCTCTCATTGACCGCCTTGTTGGCTATATTCAGGAAGAGATGCGAAAGATGCTGCGAGTGAAAGGAGTCGATGTGTTCGACTTCCGCAGGCAAAAGTCTATCCAGATCGTCTAAAATAACAAGCGAAGGAGCATGCCAGAGTGCTAGAGTGAAGACTTCGTCGAGTTTGGCTTGTATTTGAGGTATGCGCAGATTGACGAGCTGCGTACAGCTTACACGCTCGGTATGACAAAGTGCATTGACGTTCTTTCGGGCTAAAGAGCCGATACGCTCGACTAGGGATGTTTTTCCAGCACCGGAAGCACCGCAAAGGAGGATTCCAAGTGTAGGACGTTGGGTCTTGACGGTGGACAAACCTTGACTGGCGAACAAGGTGTTTTGTATATGAGCTAGGCATCGGTCTAGATGCTTCTGTACTCCTGCGAGAACAGGGAATTTGCTTGACGTCTCCACTTCTGCAATTGTGCCATTCTGCTTCGATGCTGGGAGTGCATCTGCAGCGTCCTTCTTCGGTTTCGCCAGCCTGATCATGGGAAAGTCGCCTGCTCCCTCAGTCACTAGCTTCGCCCGAGCGGACTGCGACAACCAGATACAGCCTTCGGGGACATTGACATCCGCTTGAAGATGCACGTTGGTAGAACTTGCTGCTCCGTGGTCGTTCGACTCGGCACTGCCTGAGTCGACATGTTTGCCTTTGCCCTTGCCAGCCAACTCCGCCATCGAGCCCGGTTCTTCAGCTTGCCTTTGAGCCTGCATGGCTGCATCATTGTTTCCTTTCCTGCATGCTGGACAGTCTTTGATGGCTAGCGAGACTTTCGTAGATGGGTACGCCTGGACGAGCAGCCGGAATAGGCGGGGAGATACCCAAGCCAGATCTGTATTGTTATCCTCCTTACTCAATAGCTCAGGAATATCAACGTCACTTGGCAGTAACCGCAAGAGTCGTCTCTTGGCTCGCTCCACGTCTGGAAGTAGACTAGCTTTTGCAGCTGCGGAAGAGCCAGCACCATTCGTCGAGCCGATGTTGTGTCGTTCTTTTGCTAGGGCTTGTGAAGCGTTGTAGCGAGTCTTGGGAGCGACTATAACTTCCGTGTCGATTGTCAGCCGAACAGCAATATCGTCCGCCGGCTCAACGCTGTCTGAGTAGAGAAGCTGATCTCAGTTCAGGTCAAATGAGTAAATCTATCAGAGCTGGTTTACCTATTCGGAACCGCACTAGTGTGCGAGCTTTCCCAACCCAGACGCAGAGTATCTGGTTAGGCGAAGCAGCCCTGACCTGAGACAGAAGATTCTGCTCTACATATTCGGCATGGAGTTCCTGTGAAGTCTATGAGCATGTAACTCTCTCTGCTGTCAGGAGAAGCTTTCTTACCACAATCTCCCAATCGTCTGCAGTAACCGGCTCTATCTGAACCGTCTTTGCAGCCGGTAGGTTTCGCAGCAGGTCAATGGATACCTTTCAGACATTGTCAGCATTTGATGAGTATCGACATACGCCAGAGCTCTCACCTCGAAGCCCTCCTGGATGCCGAGCTCTTTTGCAGTAACCGGGTCAAGCTCTACCGCTTCGACGTTGTTCTTGGTTGCAGCTGCTGTAGGAGGACCTAGTGTTCTTGCGGGCATTCCAGTCCATCCAACATAGGCCGTATTGTTTTGCCCAGCATCTTTGGACGTCCAGCTCAGGCAGACGACGAGTGATTGAGGCCGGATAGCTTTTGCGACGAGCTGGCTATGGATGGACAAAGGCAGATTGACCAGGCAGGTCTGCAGCGGCTGGAAACGAGTAACGGCGCGTTTGGGCATCGGTCTTGTACCTATCTTGTCATGCGAAAGAGCTGCTTTTCAACCTCATCTTGTGTTTTCCGGCCAGGTTTTGGATGGTTTCGCAAGTTCGCCAGAACGGCGCTGCTTCCTCGTCGTCTGCTACTGCTACTTCTGACGGTCCCCGACGCTGGTCTGCGCGTGCAACTCGCTGGGCTCGTCCAGCATCCTTCTTTGCGCTCTTTCTGCCTTTCTGCGCGGCCTTGATACGATATTCTGCGAGCCTTCACTGCAAGATATACTCCCTTATGCTGGTGCATGATGGCTACGCGACATCGCTAACCTTTTCTGACAGATGAACTCCCTGTACCGGTGCAAGACCTCTATCACGAGGCAACAGGGCTGCCGCAGTTCAGCGAAGCGCAGGCCCTCAGACATGTCAAGCACTACTCCGAAGACATAGGTTACAGGATAGTGGGCACGCCCGAAATGGAAGAGTCCGTCAAGTATACTCTGCAAGTCGTTGAAGACCTTAAGAGCCAGATCCCGACAGGCGCAAACGTCGAGATAGAGGTATCACATCAACAAGGAGATGGACACCATCTATTCGAATTCATGGGCAAAGTGCGGCTTTCTCGGAAATAAGGCCGTCTCGAAGTGGTTGCTTATCAACTGCTGTTCACAGAAAGTCTGGAAGAAGTACCTAGGAATAACTAATGTAGTAGTTCGTCTCTCTAATGGCACACAGGCGAGCCGAGATGATGCCATCCTGATAAATGCTCACCTGGACAGCACCCTGCCTTCGCCTGGTGAGCATTCGGCCTTCATCTCTGAAACACAGCCCTTTGCTGATTGGTAATGAGACTGTAGGTGCATCTGATGATGCAGCGGGCGTTGCTGTCATGCTCGAGACATTGCGGGTCATGTCACAGACACCGAATCTCAAGCTCGACCATTCTGTCGTTTTTCTCTTCAACGGAGCAGAGGAGACGCTACAGGACGCTAGTCATCTGTTTATCACTCAGCATCAATGGCGTAATACGTAGGTCTACGTTCGGCATTCTTGGCCAGAGAGAAAGCTTGCTGACAAAGTTGCGGCAGGATACGCGCGGTCGTCAACCTAGAAGCGTGCGGAACTGCTGGAGCAGCAATGCTATTCCAAGCAACAAGCCCTGAGGTATGCGCTCACATGCTCGATATTGACCTAGGCTAATCATGCTGTTCCATCCTAGATGATACGAGCATGGTCAAAAGCGCCGCGTCCGATGGGCACCATCTTAGCTACAGAGTTATTTGCAGTGAGCATCTGTTCATGCTGCTTATCCTTTGGGCAGCTGCCTAAGACCCTGTAAAAGACAGGCCTGATACTGTCGGACACCGACTTCCGGCAATTCGAGCAATATGGCGGCTTGACAGGTTTGGACATGGCTCTCGTCAAGGACTCGTACAAGTATCATACTCGATTGGACAGTGTGAAATATCTTGAAACGGGCGCTTTACAACACTTCGGCGAAAATACCATAGCTATCCTGTCGCACTTGGTTGGAAACACTTCTACAGCGGAACTCCGCAAGATCACGAAAGCGAAAGAGTACCTGTACTTCACCGCTTTGGGCGGAAAGCTACTCATACTTGTCACGAAAGGTCAGGCCTCGATCTTCTACCTTGCAATATTCACAGCATCTGTCGTTCTGGCTTTCCAGAGAATACGCGGAGACAGGATAGGAGGCTATATTCTGGCTTTCTTCAGTGTTCCCATATCTCTAGTGGCTGGTGTCTTGTCGGCCGATGTCACAGCTTTCATCATGGCTCAAGTACTGGACCGACCCCTAACTTACTTCAGGAAGGAGTGGTGGTGTATAGTCCTATACGGTACACCAGCTTTGTTCGGTAAGCTGTATGAGCACAACTTCGCCAGACTATCTGCTGAAATTGGATTTCGTGCTAGGCATCTCCGCTGCGCAATACCTCTTCGCTGTATTCGTGGAGAGTCGCTCTTACTTCCTTCCTGGCGAGGGCCTACTACAGCACGCTGTTCTGACGGGCACTCTGCTATTTATGTCTTCGTCCGCTTTGCTTGGGCATTCGCTAGGCGTCCTGTGGGTTTATAGCCTTCGTTAGAGTCATGCGTTGCATACTGACGCGTCATAATAGTTCATCCTACTGTTTCGGGACAGCAGCGACCTCTATGCTGCTGACTCTTGTCATCAACGACTATGTTCTAGTCCGTGGTTCTGGTTCCTTGAACAAGCGCGGCATTTCCACCCTTAGCTACCTGATCGGCCAGACTCTGCCCTTGTTGACTGGAGCCGAGGGCATCATCGGTTTCTTGGATGTCATTGTCCCGTTGACAGGAAGAATGGGTGTAGATGCTCCATCCGATGTTATTACCGCTACCCTTGGTAATGTTGATGATCTAGGATATATGCGGGGCTTACTGAGCGATCCTCTTCTGCTTTCCAGTGAGCGCGGTTCTCTTTCTAGTGGTCATTACCTTCCCTGCGTTATGTCATCGCTGGGGCCCAGCTTTTCTCCTTCGCATGGTGATATTCTTCTTGTTCCTCACTGGCATCATCGTCTCCATCTTCGCCGCTCCCTCGTGGCAGCCTTTCGATCACGAGCACCCTAAACGGGTCTTATGCCTCTACATGGAGAACACTACCAGCCATGACCTTACATTGCATGTTGCGAATATTGATGGCACTAGAACGCTCTTTAAGAACATGCTGGAAGAAACAGCTACTAAGCTTGGCCTGGAGAACAAGCCCGTAATCACAAACATAGGCGACGATATCCCAGATTGGGACATTGTAAGTATCTCATCCTTCGTACGAAGCCTGTCGCTGATCAAGATGATAATCAGATATACCCAGTCAGCCAGTTCCTAGAATCGTACAAGATCCCTCTGCCGCCGCTTGACCCATCCTACGTGTCGCCTTTCAAGTCTTCGTTCGGCATCGAGGTGATAGAGTCACGCCTCAATGCTGTGAAGCAGACGAGAACGTTGACTATCGCAGTCAACCATCCGGATATCATCTGGACCGGTGCGTCTTGAAGTCTGCGTCAGGATCAATCTCCGCTAATCTCTCTTGCAGTTATCGCTTTCGACGCCGATGTCATCAGCTGGGACCTGCCCGAACCGCCTGAACGCGGCATGGTACGACACCACGTTAAGGTCAGTTAGCACGCATTTTCTTGGCGAGCGTCTATGTTCCGCTCAAGTTGCAATTTACAGGAAGCGTCTAGCTATGGAATATCGACATGGAGGTTGACTATGACTGTCCAACTGACATCTAGCCAATTCGAAGCGGCTCTACGACAGTCGCAGAGAGCGAAAGGCCAACGACCGAAGAATGCTATGGAAGAAGCGTCGGATCTTGCAATTGCTGGAGTCCGATTTGACTATTCCGGTCTCGATGTCAACCGCATGTGGCATTCGGGAGGAGGCTCAAAGCGCGTCGGCATGGAATTCGTCGAGAATCTCGACCGCGCATTGCCTGAATGGACAGATTCCAGTAAGTACAGGTAACTGATAAGCTATGTGAAGACCTCGGCTCACCTATGCGTGCACTTGTAGTGCTGTTGACCGCGGTAGCCGGAGTTGCGGTCGTGTAGCGCTCCGTCTCTTACACGTCGACTAGTGTGTATAGAAGTCGACGTTGAGAATGTGCAACGTCTACACTAGCGGAATTGTCATCCACTCTGAACGCTTCTATCGGTCTTCTAGCGATTTACGCGGTTTCGCTTTGCCCAAGAAGATGCCCGCAGAGCCCTCCGCCATGCTAGCAACTATTGCCATAGGATCCCAAGCGTACAGCTTCTGTACTTCGCCTGATAATCTTCCTTTCTTAGATTGCAGAAATGCGGGGCGTGCATACGATAGTGACATGCGGCTCTTGAGAGGTGTTTTAGCTTCAATGAAGGCAGGAGGATCCATGAAGTATCGCAAGTCTGCGAGGTTTGCAGTAAGCTTGTCGGTGATGTCCAGAGTTGTGGAAGATCGATGAAACATTTCGAGCGTGTTCTGGACTGTTTTCAAATGTAAGCTACAAAGCAGATCTGTGGGTGAATCTACTGCACGTACGCCTTCTTGCGAATTCTTCCCATTCGAGTTGCTCCGCGATTATGCTCGGTGAGGTACCTTTGGCTCGCTTCATCCAGATGTCGAATACAGTACGGTACATGGCTTTCAAGTTCTGTGATGCAGGTCTTGAGTAGATAACAGCTGCAGCCGCGTGGCGAAGCGTTATGCGATATAGCTGGCGGATCTTGAATGGGCTCGGAAGATTCGACATGTTCTGGCAAGATCTGGCTGCGATTGGGGCTTCTGGTGTCAAGCTACGTTCTGGGATGATGATTCAGCCTGAACGATGATATGGCCTGAGGCTTCAGACTTTGTCTCTTCCCTGCCAGTCATTGGCAGAAACAAAAACGCTGAATCACAACTTATTCAAGCAAAGACCGAATGTCATATATTCCTCTGTCTTCGCGTTATATCCTACTCTTCCGCTGAGTTGCATGCTCATCTGCTGACCATGGCATATGCGTAAGCGGTGGTCCCAGCTCAGCCCGTGCCATCTGGTCGTCATTCCTGCTGCAACGACGCTGGCAATATACGTAACACAATACATAAATCAATTCGCTTGGACATGGCGAAGGGAAAGCCTTGCCGTGCTTACCGGATCTGCATGCCTGCACCTGACTCGCTGGCCTCGCCAACCTCTCACCCACACTTCAGTCTCGCATGGACTTTCCAGTTCGCAGTGATAATAAGTGCAAAACAATTTTCGGTCTAACAATCGCTGCAATCGCCGGGCTTTCCTGCTATCTCGAAGCTTTCTTCGACGAGTGTGGATACGCCTGGTTGATGCATCATGAAGAAAGCCTCGTCCCGTACAGGCTGTTCTGAACATTGACATCTACGCGTCCTATCTACTGAAAGTGTAGTTATCAGCCGCTGTCCCATCATGCGTCAACATCGAGCGATGTCTTTGCTGAGCCTTTTGTAAGGGTCAAGTTGTTATAATCTGCAAGAGCGCCTCGGCTAAGTGGTACGCGATACAGTGATTGTCTATCCCCTGTAAAGGCTTCATGGAACAGCTGCCTGTGAGCCAGGCACGCTGCAGATACTGTCGAAGCAGACCCGCTTTTCTTCATTACTACTCCGCTGCTGCATACAGCTGATTCTCTATTGACACGAACGAAGTCCTAGCAGAAATCATCACGATTTGAACTTATCTTTTTAGTGGTGCTACTTCTCCGCGGAGCCCGATCACGGGGCCCACCACCTGATTCTTTAGCGTGAAATGCGCCATCATTCAGCGCTTTAGCCATATCCAGAGATAGCAGCAGTCTATCAATAAGCTTGACTACTGCACTGTCGCCTTGCCTCTTCCTTGCTTGCTTCTGCATATCCCAAAGTATATCCAAGACGATGCAGTGCTCAACATCAGTCTGCACCTTATCGAGGCCACCGTCCAGCAAGGGCAAAGAAAGGGATAGTGCCATCGACGAGAGCAACGTCAACACAGATAGCCCAAGTCTCGAAGGCGCGATATGGTCCCCGCTAAGCTACTCAGCTGCTAGCATCGACAAGGAGGAGGATGAGAACTACAGCTGCTGCTGCAGTAGAGGTAGTAGTGCCAGCACAAGCTCCTCAGGGAGTTTCGTGTTTGAAGAGGCGGAGTCATCAGCCGACCCGGTTTCAGCTTCATCGTCGAGCAAGTGAGTCCATCATGTATTCAAGACGCACATCCGCAGTAGTCTGACTACTCTCACTATATCAGACTTAGCTTGCAGGCCGAGACGACGCGTCCCCTTCCTTCCATCGTTGTTGACGAGCCCGAAATCGGGGCCTACCACAGCGCATTAGCTGCCGAGGGAAGCACTCATCAACCACACACACAGGATCACTCAAACAGTTGGATTCTGCCTCGTTCGGGGAACCCTCACCTTCGCTACTTCTCAGATTCACCTCTTCCTGAATGCACCAGCATCCCTCCTTCTCCAGCATACAACGCTTTCCTACCATTCTCACCTGCCCTACTATCGCGCAAGCTGGAGACTGTTATCGCGGGTCGGTTGGCGGAGGAACAGCCAAATGCTAGCAACTCTAGCAGACCGGGGACGCCTCATCGCGAGGCAGACGGGACGCTGCAGCGCGCGCTTGACTTTGCCCGCTTTCACCAGAACAGACAAGTATCTGAAGGAAGAGAGTCTGCTTGGCAGAGCGAAGGCTTTCGGGCTTTATTGGCTTCATTGGACAGATGACTGAGATGAGGGATGAGGCATGAATACGTGAAGGATTCCTCAAGTTGTGGGAGTTGCAAGTGGTATGAAGAAGTGAATAACGGCAGATACCTTGACGCATAGCAGGATGTAGACATGATTTAGCCACTCATTTCTTTGACTGGAGAAAAGGCCTGTATCATAACGGAATTGTAGCGGTAGTATCATTGGACGGGATTGTTGCAATAATGTCAGACCGTTCATTTTCCGGCAGATCTTACGCGTTCGACCAACTCTTCTCTAAGGGGCATCTTGAAACCATGGCATAATGGCGTCCCCGTCGACCAGCAGCGTGTCATTTCTGGACTCTGCTCTCAAGTATGCATCAGCCGTCCAGAAGCACCTATGTAACGAGGAGCGCGCTGTGCCGTGGTCTGGGCTGTGGAAACTGCTTCTCGTCTCCGAGCTGGTCAAGACAAGCCAGGACAGGCTAGCAGAGGAGTGTTCAGCCTTGTTGAAGCAGCAAGACATACTCTCAGAACCTCAAAGAAACGATATCGCCCTTATTATCGAAAGTCATGCGCAGACAAGAGCCTACCATTTCACCCTGGCTCTCGCTTGGAGGAGACATGTAGGCTGATTTTCCACATCGTCCAAGCATTTAGATACGATGATTGAGTATGTCTGCTCTGTCTTAGGCCGTCTGGCGACACCTACATGCCTATCCTGCGGACATCCAAGAAGCTCTACATCTCTACGAGCGGTACTTCTCCATGCCCGACAAGCGCCATAGTATAGATGATAACGCGATATTCAAGAAATTAGAACCTGAAGAACTCGAAGGTCTAGAGAATACCTCTAGCACAGTGAAAGCTCGCTTGGAGGCGCTACGGAACTGGCTGGAAGACCATCCTGAAGCAAGGCGTATTCTTAAAGGCAGGAAGGGTAAAGGCAAGAGAGTGGATGATGAAGTAGAGAATAACGAGCTTGTGCAAGCCGAAGCGACGCACTTCAAGGACGTTCTGCATGAAATCGAACCAACAGGAACATTGAATGACTTGGTCGAATACACCAAGGATTGGTTAGATGCCTTTATCTGCCGGGTCAATGTGGTGAAGGAAGCAGCGCAAACCTTGAGTTCAGCGGGAAGCATGCCCGCTGGTGCGCCTCTGGCAGGAAGACGCCTCGCATTGGCTACAGACCTGCCAGCCGAGGCCGATATCGCTACGGGCGTTCATGTTCTGGAGAGTGCACAGAGACCATCCACAGATCAGGTTTTGGCGGCAAGAGTGTCCAGAGTCACGCAGGATCAGGCAATCGGTACAGAGGACACGCCCCAGATACCTATAAAGCACACTTCGCGTCGCAAGACTATGGATAGAGGTACCTCACCTCTAAGGCTCCCCGGGAAGCGGTCTCCTAGTCCTGCACTTCCGCCTGCGGAAACAAAGGACATCGAACAAATAACTCAAGCGTCTTCCACCCAAAACACAAGCTCAAATTCTACTCAGAGCACTCAGGTTGCTTCTTCCCGCTCGGAAGGTCACCTTTACTCTCCTGACTCCCTCCCTTCTCGACCCACTTCCCCTGCTCCCGGTCAGAACCGCAAGCCAGTATTCGCACAAAACAATAACGGGCCTCCTACATCTTCGAAGGAGTCACATCCTGACTCGCTGAAGCGGGATCGTGAACTTGATCTTCCTCCTTTACACTCATCCAATCCTTCGGACGAAGTGCGGATACATACCGATCTGGCCTTTCCTACCGTTCGTGAAGCCGACAAATCACTCACATTACAAGAGGAGGAAGTCGACGAGGTACTAGCCACTCGGGCAGCCAAGAAGCTCCGAAGGCCCCTTGAGGATGCAGAGCCAGACGTCCTGAAATTAAGCTTTACCCCAGACATGCAGGCTCGCTTTGCAGCTCGGGCTGCAGAAGTAGAGAAGGCACGTCTGCGATTGCGTGCTCTGGAGGAGGATCCTCCGAAAAATAGCTGGGCAAACCTTCAGTTCTATATTCCGCCAGACCGCCTCTTCCCGTCCAAACCGATTGTGCAGGAAACATCACGGGATAACGATTCTGACGGCTCGCATGATGGAAGAGAAACTTCTGTCCCTGCTACTTTTGCATCTCTGGGTAGCGGAAGTGAGGCAGGGAGTATAGACGAAGAGCAGAAGTCAATTACGAGCTTCTTGCATAGGGAAAAGACCGAAGATGAAATGTTATTGTAATTATTGGGAGTCTCAAAGTGGTGTTGTTGTACATGGTGCCCATGCGAACGGAGTATACTCAACGCTTCATCGAAGCACATGTCCAGAAAATTTTGCTCTTTCGGCTTGGATTGATCTGAATTCTTTCACAAAGATGGGCTTGGGAGGACGGCGCGAAAGACAGCGTATTACAGATGACCCTCGCAATACGAAATGGATCAACGACGAAAGCTCGCCCGGCCAGCGACTTTTGCGGTCCATGGGCTGGACGCCGGACAGCGATAGCGAAACTCCCAAGACTGGATTGATGGCCTTCAGCGGAACAAAGCGACTACGTGCGATACCTCTGCCTAAGACTGGCATGGAAGGCATTGGATTCAGGCAAAATGGGCCAGGCGCTGCTTCTGCAACGGGTGCTCTGCCTTCTTCGACATCCGGAAGCATGGCCTCTGCGGCATCAAATATGTTCTCCAGGCTGGGAAGCAAAGCAGCTCTGCAGTTTGTCAGCGCAGGAGCGAGCAAAGAAGTTATCAACCGTGCCAAAACTGAAGGAGGAGAATTTGCAAGTCTGCTGTCAAGGCTCAACGCTTCAGCTAGTGTTACACCTGCTGCTACAGACACTGAACAAGATGAGGAAGATAGGGAAAACCAGCCGGTGCAAGCTAGCGACAAAGCTGAACGCAAGGAGCAGAAAAGAAAGCGCAAGCTCGAGAAGGAAGCCAAGCGAGAAGCCAAGAGGGCTAGAAAGGAAGGAGGCGCTGCTGCTGTTGAGGTAGTAAACGCTCAGCCTGAGGTGTTGAAGCAAGAGCAAATCGAAGTCATTCAGGCGGCTTTGACTGAAGTTGCAGCCAGACCAGCTATTCACAACCCTCGTAATGCGTGCGTATATCTCTTTGGTCCAACTCTCGTGCAAGCTTTGACTTGTTTTTAACAGATCACGAGCCAGAAATCTTGCCTCGAAACGCATGCTTCATGCAAACGCGAACGCTTTAGCAGAGATTCTAGGCATTGCCCCTACTCCTTCCTCAGGCGCATCTACTCCTGGCCTTGCATCATCTTACCCTGCTCCGCTTTCTTTGTCTTCCTCTATTGCACCTTCGAAAGAAGCAAGCCCGTTACCAGCGACTATAGTGAACATCGAGCAGATCACCACTACGGAAGACGATGTTTCAGACAAGGAGCGAAAGAAGCTTGAAAAGAAGGCAGCTAAGAAGAACTCGAAGTTTCTGCCTGATGTCGAGCCGGCGGTTCCAGCAAGCGGTGTAGCTGCGGAGAAGCCCGCGAAGAAGTCTAAGAAGCGGCGGAGAGACGAGGAATAGACTCGTTGTGCTTGGTGTCAGGTGCTCTTTGACGTGCATGAGATAGTACAGCTGGTTTGTAGGATGGTTTGGAGACTGCTAGAAGTATATGTTGTTGTTACAAATTCCGATTGTCCTAGATTTACAACTTGGAGACACGGCTCCATTCGCTGTCTTCCTTCCTTCTCAACCTCCAGAACTCGTCGCCCATGGAGGACAAGCGGGCGGCTGGAATCCATTGCAGTCGCATTTTATCTAGACCAAAGTCTTCTCGATAATGGTCACAAGCTTGTCTGTTCTCGATCTTAAGCTTGTCTTTGAGTTCTGTCAGCGAAGGCAGTTCTGCGATTTCGAAGAGCGGAACTAAGGAAGAAGACCCGAGAGTGCTCAGCACCGCTCAGTTCTCAACAAAGACAGACCTACTGCTCCTTCGTACGCAAGGAATCCAAGCACGTCCGTCTTGGCCCTGTAGCCAGTTGCTGCTAGACAAATCTGCATCGTTCGGCTGTAGTACTGTAACTGTAGACTTACTCGTCGTCGAGCCAACCTCCGATCTTGCAGTTGATGATGATCACATTCTTGAGTCTATCATGATCCCAGTTCGAGGCATACAGTAGCTCAATCACCGGGTAGGGCAGATAGGGCATGAAAACGATTGTAGGCTCATCGCATCTGAGCTGTTCTCTCGCTTCTTGTGGACTATCAGGCGTCTGGATGCCAATCTCTTTCAAGAAGGCCCTGTCCCAATTCGAAAAGGCAGGATCATGGATACGTGCATCGCTCTTTGGGATATCGAAAGCTTCCAGCAAAGTCATAAAAGCTGCAAGCTGGGCCAAAGAGTCGGTGGTGAAGCCTAGATCGTGACGATCTGTAAGGCTGCCCAAAGCTAGGCAGAGAGCTTTGGTAGGCAATGTGAATTGGCCTTGTCGCGTTGCGATGATCTCCCGGATTCGGTCTACAATTCAAAGCCATCAGAGCAAGGTCAGATGAAATATGCGAGAGCATGATTACTCTTCAACGCTTGAGCATAGCCTAGATGTTCAAGTCTATGAGCTTGTTCTTCGTAGAGCTGTTGTGGAGTAGGAGCATCATGGCTGGACCACGGTGGCATGATTGGCCTTCGATGGTACAGAAAGGAGGGCAGTATGCGCAACAGATGCCTCTGCAGCAGCTGCGTAGTATTTGGCTAAGCTTTGCGACCAGTTCAGCGGTCGGACAAGAGGTCGAAGAAGCGAGCTGAGCAGGGCAGTGATGCGCGTGCAGGCTTGGTTGCCTTTCTTCTTCGCGATGGACATTGTAGGAGGTTTGCAGTCCGGACTCCCACCGATGCCATCTCGAGCATCGTCCATCATCAGCTTGCTTTGGCTTTCACCGAATGGCTTCTTCTGACAGAGAATCGTCAGAACGAGGTTCAATAACACCATAATGTCGTTTGCAGTTGGACTTGGAGTTGCGCTCGTCAAGGGAACGTACGAGATTTGTCAAAACATTCAACACAACGGCGAGGATACCAACCATACGCTGAGAAGGCTGGAAAGACATCAAGAACTGGTGAATGAGCTTCTGCGCGAGAACAATGGCGTCCTGCTGCCTCCAGAATACGCTGCCATCTTTGATGAAATCCAAGTGTCAGTCGAATGTCATGATGCGCGCGCAGCCTTTCGCCCGGTAATCTGGTCTGATATTCCGGTGTTTGTGATGCAGGCAGCTTCGCAAGGTAGAAAAGCAAGTAAAGAAGACGAAAGACGCCAACATCGCTCGCAAAGTATGGCAAAACACCGACTTCAAGCGGATCATAATCGAAGCAGATAATGTTATACATGAACTGCGATTCCAGCAGACTACCAACCAGCACCGAGTGCAGCAGCAGTATGTGCTCTTGCGCGTACGATGTCTTAGGCAAGAGCTGAGGGTTCACGTCTATAGGATGCTTGGCACGCTGCAAGTCGGGCAGGCTGAGATGCAATCGAATACGCAAGAGATTCTCGCTCGTACTCAAGCCCTAGAGAATGAACTGCGAGAAGTACATAGGCTACTCAAGAGCCACGCTCCGATAGCCTTGAACACACCACCGATATCTGCGAGCCCTCCTACTCCGCCTATAGAATCAAACACGAATAAGAACAGTAGTGGGAGAACTCTATTCCGCCGCTTTTCAACCCGGTCAGAGAGTAGTCAGTTATCAAGGCCGGTCTCGCCGCCAGTGTCAATCATGTCTGCAGCGGACGAGACTGCAGAAGATCTGGACGCTCGGCTAGCCAATAATCTCGAGAGACTAGGAATCTCCGCCCCTCACGTCCTTTCAGATTCGTTAGACGATGACGCCGCGACCATTAAGCTCAAAACTGGTGTTTCGGACCCGATCAGATCGCTAGAAGAAGGAATGGCAGCTGTTAGGCGAGAGAAAGAAGCCTTGCAAATCATGCCTGGATTCTCTCGTCGCCTTTCCTATGCCTCTTCAATTGCCACGATGCGCCCGGTACGCTCGAATACGTTACCACAGATGCCTCTGTCTCCGGCTACCGAGGCTCCCTCACCTCGCATACTTAGTCCGCCATTACAGACCCCTGCAATCGCGAAACAGCGCCTGCAGAATAAACAGATCGAGAGGCAAGCCCGCTTGCGGAATCTGCAAGCGTCCACAGCATCTACTTCATCCTCTACAACGGTCGCGCCGGCTACCGCTACCCGCACCAATGATATTATAGCCGAATCCTCACCTCATCTAGAGCAATGCATCCCCTTCCCTGTCGATGCGGACTCCAGCATATTCACATGCATACAGGCATCTGCAGACGGTCACCATCTGGCCGTAGGCGGTGCGCGACATGACAAGCAAGGCAAACGGAGCGGCTTTCTTGCCATATTCTGCATTCAGAATGACCAACTCAAGAAATTGGCATGGATGGCTACGGACCAGGCGATCTTATGCTTAGCTTGGTCTTCCGACAACCAGATTCTGGTGTGTGGTACCGAAGCTTTCGCTATAGAGGTCTATAGGCCAAGAGGACTGAAGGTGAATATGGACGGACCGGTAGCCACCAAGGCTGAATTACGGCGCGTCAACAGGCTAGTCTTCGACACTGAGGTAGCTGCGCTAGCAATACCTGGCACTACATCTCTCGAGAAAGGGGCAATCACGATCGCTACACATCCGCCTGGACGAAAGATCTTGCTTTTTCATCGATACTGGTGGAAGACAGCTGGCCTCTGGAGTATGGAAACTCACCTAGAAGAAGACAAGACTAGTCGATATACTGTAAATTGCAACGACATGGACGAGCCAAGCATTGGACACGACCTGCGATACGTGATATCCGGCAATAGCACTTTCCTCACGATACCTGGGAGATCGCCAATCCAGCTACGCGACCGCATTTCCTCACTGCAGCACGTAGTCAGTGTTGCAGGTGGCACGAAACTCCTATTTCTGCCAAGGTCGAAGCCTTCGGGCTCTACTTCCTTCCAGCTTTACGATTCTCATACCGGTGCGCTCATCTCTTCCATCACGTCTTCAGATGTAGCGGCTTGTCAAGCACCTCTGTACGGCTGCCGGCCTGACAGGTATGGGCGTTCGCGACCCTTAGCGTATACATCCGATGGAAAATACGGCATTCAAGCAAGCAAGCTTGGCCTGTTTCTGCGAGATGGACAGGCTTCTCCGCTGGCTCCACCTTTAGATGTTGTCCCCTGGCAGGAACAAGGGACTTGGGATGCGCCTACGAACTCGGACAGCAACGATGTTGTGTTGCTGGACAAAGGTCGGGCAGCTGTCGTACTCCCTCACGGTGGGAAGGAACTACGTCTGTTCCGCATATTGGACGGGTAACAATGGATGGACTATCATATTGAAGTACCATTCACGCATCTGACTGGCAGTCAATTAGCCATAGAACCATTGCCAAGGTCTGCAGAGCTTCCCGAAAGAGCCTGCTTTCGATAGACTCGCGAAAAGGGCGTTTCATGCAAAGGGGGAGAGGATCTACGCACAGTCAGCACCGTACCGAGTACAGTATCTCACATTCCTATCGATCCGGAAGGTGCGAAGGTACAGTATGCAAAGGACACCTCTCTTTCGGAAAGAGGAGGATGTGGGAGCCGCGGGCTTGCGACTCGAAAGAAGAAGACGGAGTTTGCCATGTTTTGCTGATCTTGGAGTTGAATAATCTTCGAGATTTGCTGGCGGCCAGCTAAGCGCGCGGAACATTTTCGGGTGCGCGCGGGACAGGGTGCGTAGGTGCGATTACAAATAATCTGAGGAGGAAGGAGCAGCGGAGGGACGGAAAACAAGGAGGACGATAAAATCAGACGTCCGCGGTGGTATGAGGTCTCAGTTTTTGCGCAGGTCGCCACGAAAATGTTGGGCCCAGAAAGACTCAGAGACCACTGATCTCGGTATCGAGGTGTACGATGGATGGTACGACAAGCTTAATCAGCTAACGGAATGATACAAAACACTGTACCTCAGAGGGGGCCGCTGCGCGCAGCTGCCAGTGCGTCAGGACGGGTAGCTATAGGTGGTGCTCATTCCGCGTAGTCTACGGTACCGCACTAGATTAGCGCAGCGAACATTCTTGGCCCATGAAGATCGAAGGGCCAGCATGTTTTCTCACTCTTGGTTCTGCTTCATTCAATTCCAATACAACCAACTCTCAGAGTAAACCATGTTCACACTCGGAGGTGCTTCAATCAAGGATGCCACTGCGCATTCCAGACAGTAGGTGGCAGTAGCTACCATCGTCTTGCAGCAAGCTGACATGAAGTTGTACTTTGCTCAGAATGAAAGGGAAACAACGCGCCATTGGCCTGTCTGGCACCCATAATGCAAACACTCGCCAGGCACCAGCTTTTTCACGTGCATCATCTTCGACCTCTAGCAGCTCCAGCAAGTCGACACGATCTACACTCCCAGTCCTACCTCAATCCTCATCCTCCTCATCGTCGTCTGCCTCGTCGTCCCCTTCATCGTCAACCGAAAGCTTGCCGCTCCCTCCTCCAGCGTATGTCGGTGGACCTGGTGCAATGTGCAGATGCCAGGGTGGCATCGATATCCGATGCATCGTCTGCATCTCCCTCGATAACGTGAGCCTACATCTCCCTCCTTGCTTTGCCTTAAAAGCGAAATCGCTGACTTCGTTTGTCATCTAGTTCCAGCGAGGCTATCAAAAAGGTCTTGAAGAAGCTCGCGAGCAAGCACGAAGGGAAGCTCGTGCTAGATATAGAAAGATGAGCAAGAAGCCGACCTTAGACTGCGTAGTCGAGAGCGAGTCGGAGTCGGAAGAAGATGCATGAAGTGCATACTCATGCATGAAGAGAAGCTCTGGTTGTAACTGCACATCGATCACAGCGTGATACGAGCCTAGATATACCATACTCATTAGCCATCCTTTAAATTAGCATTTGTCCGCATCAGCAATCCCATTTCTGTCTTAATAGACGTAGCATAGTGATCATCATAATCTGTATCCATCTGCAAGTCTGTATAGCCTGCCGGGGTAATCTTCAGCTCAGCTCCATTGTGCTCAGTCCTCCTATCTCAGCCATGATACTCGCATCTTTCGCATGAGAAGCATGAGAAGCATAGTCATCCTTGCATACTTGCATACTATACACACATAGCCCAACAGTTACTTCCCGCCCTTCTTCTTTTTCTTCTTGTTTTGCTGTTGCTGCTGATTCGGACGATTACCACCTTGTTGCTGCTTGCCCGCATCTGCAGCAGGCGCGCTACTACTACTACTACCTTGCGTCATGCTAGCCTCTATCTTCTTCCTTGCTTTCAGACGCTTCTTTTCCTTCTCTTTCTGCTTCGCGGCCATCACATCTGCATATCCTTTTCTTTCGCGCTTAGGCAGCCATCTTTCAGGATCTGGCGCTGGTCGCTTATCTTCTGGCAAAGCAGCTATCGAAGGAGGCAGTTTGGTAGGAAGCTTCTTTGCGGCGGTCTTCTTGGCTGCTTTGCCTGCGTTCGCTGCTGCTGGAGTCGATGACGAAGATGCTGCTGCGCCTGTAGCTGTCTGAGTGATACCATTGGCAGCGGCTGCAGAAGCTGAAGGGCGCGCTTTGTATGCCGGATGAGCAGCAATAAGAGGTGCAATAGGGGTAGATTCGAGTACGTCGACAGATGGTAGTTTATAGGTCGAGGAGGAAGAGTTTGAGGAGAGGTCGCCTAGACGTGTAGGAATCGAGGAAAGGAACTCAAGGTGGGTATTGCAAGCGGATAGATTGGTTGACAGGTCATCGTATTCAGGCGAGTCCTGCGAGAGGATGCTCAGTCTGGGCTCAAGTCAACCGGATAATAGAACATACCGTTTCTACTGTAGCTACTAGATCTTCATACAGCTGCTGCGACTCTGAGAACTGCTCTAGGCGGTATTTCTGCGAAAGACACAATAATCAGCTGTCGTCGGGTGCTGCATGTTTGAGCAAACATACAATCTGAGCGTCCAGCACGTCTAATGTCCTCGTAGTGTCCTCATCCATAGCTGAACTCCTGCTCTTCTGCAAGACTTCGTCTGCTTCGCGCTCTCGGCCAAGCTTGTACAAGGCGTAACATTGCTCGATATTCCATTTGTCCAGTCTTTCAGCATCTTCTGTGATCCATGCGAGCGCTTCCTTGTATCTGTCCAAGTTCAGCAGTAGCTGGATGTAGGTTCGCTGGGCCAAGTCGTTCGCAGGCTGGAGCTGGAGGACTGTAATCCCAATGTAAGCTACAATGCATAGACCCTCGTTGCTTTATGTTACTTTTTGTGCAAGTCTTCAATCCATTCTCGTTGTATCCCTCTTTGACTTGATCCTTCAGGCTCTTCCACTTCTTGCGGACTTGCTCGTCGACGCTTAATTCTGGCTTGACCTTCTTCGCCGGCTTCTTGTGCTTGTTTATACTACTGCTACCGGCGACGGCAGCCTTTCCTGATCTACCAGACATGGCGATGTGTTGGGCAAACGAAGGCGCGGATCAATACTCTCAATTTTGGAGAGTATAAGGCTCAGGCATGCCTATTTGTGCTCCCTGAATGCAAGAATCTGCTATGCTATGCTTGTTTATCGAGACTGGCTTATCCTCGCTGTCGAAGCTGCCTATGTCTCGCCTGGACCTCCCGACCTTCACGAAGTTGTAGGACGACCCTGGCGGAGCAGGTCGATTCACACTGTCTGTCTACTTCTAAACTTTTCCCATTTTGTCCTTGGCGTTTCAACACCTGCCATTGAACAGCGGATGAAGGCTGACTTAGTAGAACATGCCTGACAAGGCTAGCGGTGTACAAGCGGCCTTCGCGAAATTATATTGAGAGCATCACAATCTCATCCCGCGATCATCACTCTATGCCGCAACCTGGAGGAGAGCGATATCCTCGCCCGCTGCCCTCTTCCTGCAGATCAAGTTGCTACGACCGAACAATCATAGAATTGGATATATCAGTACATCTCAACATGAATAATCATTCAACATATAGACAGCCAGTTACGCCTGGCAGTCAAGGATTAAACGGCACACCGTTTCGATATGACCTACCTCACCATATCAGCGTACAAGGTAGGCGCAATAGCTGACCACAGTCGAGGTTCACTGAGTTGAATCGTATACTTCAGGTCTGCTCGATCTGCAGAACCCTTATATCCGCGCCGAACATCGCTTCGCTGCCCATGGTGCCGGTAAGGCATAACATGCTCTTGCTTCGATATAACCCTGCTAGGCTTCGTCTGCAGGAATTAATCATGCATACCACCACGATTGGCAAAGCCTCGAGCAAGCTCGACCCTCTCTGCCCAACATGGTTGGTGGTGACCCTCAGTCTGCCCGTCATGCTCTGATGTAGTTGTTCCTTGACGTAGGGTACGATGAACACCTCTGAGGCGAACAATACGTCAGCAGAGGAACAGCAGACAAAGAAGTCAGCTCCCCAGACAACCAAGTCCGATGCTTCCGAGCAAGCCGGTCAAGAGCAGCTTAACAAAGCTTAAGGCATTAGTTTCATACACTGCTGTGCAGCTTCTTCCATCTTCATCATCAAGAGCCTCCTCTTCCCTTCCTTCAAGAACGACTTTACCCTTCGAGACTGGAAAGACGATACTATCCGATATGCCCAAACACGATCTGGCGGACATTAAGATAGGATCACCTTTCGAGGATCTTAGGACAAGTCGTTCTTGAAGGAGGGGACGAGGAGGCTCCTGGTGTGGGAGATGCACGAAGCTCAACAGCAAATGGCCAATAGACTGGATATAGGCAATCAGATGATATACACGACTACTCGCTTCTCTCACGAACACCTCTGATGCAAACGAAACCATCCTCTGCTTGAAATGCAGACTCTGCTGCGAAGCCCTTCAAATTGCTCGGTGTCTCTCATCCTCGATAACGTCACCTCTTACTCTATTTTTAAAGCTCTCAATCCCGTTCGACATGTCAAAGTCAACTCTACACTTCTTCAGGTGGCGAATGCGTCTTACAACGGAGTGCGGAGGTAAATGTACAGGCTGTTAACCGATGTGACTGTGATGCGATGGCTTCACTTCTAACTTGAATCGCTCTTAGTCTGATTCGAGCAATTAACACAAAACCCAGCTCGTCTTTAGCTTCTTCTGCTCATTTCCCTAAGAATTCCACCTGCTTTTTCACTTCTTACTTTTCCCTCTTCTCTAATGGCGCCTATGCCTAACAATCATAAAACTCAACTCTGCAGAAACTTCTTCGGTCCCGATAAATCCTGCAGATACGGAGACAAGTGTACTTTTCTGCACGAAATGCCGACTAAAAATCCGGATGCCAGAGGGGCTAAGATGAATTTCGCTGGTATGTCAACCGAAGCTATCATGCTGTGTAAGCATGCTTACTTTTGTGTAGATTGGCGAGCGCGCTCCGTCAGCGAAAGTCAGCCTGGCGATGCAAAGGGTGCTTCCGACACGCAAGATATACTAGGTAATTATTGAGTCTTTTGATATGGGCCAGCTAACTTGACCCTTCTCAGAAACAGCTTCGTCCGATAGTGGCTCGGATACCGACACTACTTCAAGTCTGACTGCCGGTGGCAGCCAACTTCCTGTATCACAAGTCGAGGCCTCTGCTACTGCGATCGAGTTTCCTGAGGTATGCATTCACGTTTACCATCAGGCGATCCAGATAGTAATTGTCATCCAGTCCTTCTCGATCCTCCTCCCGGACCCAACGTTTACTCCCGTAAGGGACGTACTTCGTCTAGCTCCATCCGCTCGATCCATCGATCACACAACGAAAACTGCCTACGACCGTCTCGCTGAGATGCTGTACAACCCCGAGCGCTTCAGTCTTTCTACTATCAAGAATGCCCTGGACAACCTGTCCTCAGTCACCAAGAAAGCGACCTTCAACATAGATCGCGCACCGCTGCTATTCTATGCGATCCAGCGAGGAAATCCGAATGTCCTGACTTTGATCCTTAAATCGGGCGCCGACCTATCGAGATCATGGGACATCAAGATTTCTGAACAAGAAGCGTAAAGATGGATCCGCTCACCTTCGCTATCGTACATCACAGCTACAAGCCCTGGGAGGACAGTATTAAGCTTGTCAAGATTCTCTTGGCCTATGGGGCGGACCCCAATGTCATTCCTGCCGATTTGCTACAATACCAAGCCATTTCGACCAAAGACATATTGGATATCAAATCTCCGCACCCCGATTATCTCCTCAAACATCTGCGCAACAGGCTCAACGCAGTTTTGAAATATTTCATTCTTAAGGCTCAACGAGCAAGCAAACTCTCACAGCGAGAGATCGCATTGGTTAAGAAGCATTCTTTAGAAGAGATGCGCCGCGCGGACTTCCTAGAGATAGGTCAGGAATTTGCTGCTCGCAAAATTCACGACGCCTTTATAACCCGTATCTTCAAGGAGCCTGCGGAAGCCGGACCTCTCGTATTTGCCTTCGCCGGTGAGACTGAGATCCTGGCGAGCTGGGACCATGTCTGATGTCTCCACAGGTCCATCCGGACACGGCAAGACCAATTTTGCGAAAGCTATGGGAGAATTCGCAAACTGCGAAGTCCTCACGCTAGACGTCAGCCACTATACGGAGAAATTCAGTCTTCTAGGGTCTACACTTGGCTACTACGGCGCTGAAACTGGTTCGCCCTTAAACAACCACCTTGCGAAATACTCGGGCAAATTGTCTGTCGTACTGCTTGATGAGTTTGACAAGACAAACCAGGATATTCGCGAATGCTTCCTTACTATGTGGGAGGGAGGTGAGCACTACACCCTGTAAATGAACAGGCCATTGCCTGACTATCGCCTACGTAGGCGTCCATGACGACCGCCGAGATAACAAGACTATCGACTGTTCCAAAACAGTTTTTATTATTTGCACTAATGCCGGAATTCGTGAGATCGAGGACTTCTGGCATCACAAGAAAGATGACATTGCAGTTCGGAGACTATCGCAAGGTCAGTTGCAACAACGTTGTCCTCTCCTCGCAGTTATGTCACTGCTAACTTTGGTATACTTCAGATGATTACGATGGTTTTGGAGAGTCTAAAGTCCGACAAGCTCTATTACAGGCCTGGAAGGTAAGCAATAGAAACATTTGTTCATCCATATGTGCTTATACTCTCCCTGGCCTAGGCTCCTGTCGTATCCCGCCTCTCTGCGATCGTGCCATTCCTGTTCTTTACACCTGAAGAGCAAGCCGTGGCGGCTGCCGAATGCTTCTATCAGCACCGACGTCACCTCGGTCCAGCTGATAAGGCTGTGATCAACTTCGACGACGAGGAAGAATGGATGGTCCTCGAAGCTATAGCCACAAGATATTCGGAAGCTTGCGGTTATCGTAGTTTGAAGCAAGCTTCAAAAGCTTTACTGCTTCGTCCATTCAGCAAAAGGTACATTGAGGTCGACAAGCCTCTGCCTCAGGAAGAGAAGGATACGGAAGAATATCGATTCTCAACCAGTCCCGCCGACAAGTACAAAATTACAGTTCGGAAGCTCGAGGCTCTGTCTTCCGCCTCCAATCAAGTCCGATAATTCATCTCTTCAGTCTATCAAATTTACTATTCCTACCTCTTCAAAATCGGTTGGGAAGCACTCAGCGATCCTAATTCTATTCACTATCTATCTTAAAAACCGGACAGCGAAAGAAGCTGGCAAAGTACAATCAACTATATCAATCTCCGTCTAGCTACCAATTCTCCTGGCTCAACAGGATACCCAATTTTTCCAAATTACCAAAATTTTAATCTTCTCCATTTTCCCATCCTAAATCACCGACTCTTGTTTTCAAGAGCGCAAACAACCTCTCGAACTATTCAATATACTATTTTCATCCAATTTACTCTTAATTTCCATGCCCAATCTAGTCGACACTCCCTCTCAGTCCTGCCTCAGTCGATGATGAAGAAAACTTCGCTGTCCTGAAGTAGCACCTTGAGAGGGGTAGAGACCCTAATTAACTTCGCTGTCCTGAAGTAGCACCTTGAGAGGGGTAGAGACCCTAATTAGCTTATCCTAAACCTTATCGTCGTGATTATCGATCTCTGTTGTGAAAGCGAGAAGTCCTCTCGTTTTCGAATAGTACGATACCGCGGAAGTAGGACTTTCGGACAAAATCGTTCGTGTCATGACTCGGCTGACACTGGGTTGATCGTTACATTCTCCCCCTACGTCGACCATTGCAGGATCCTGATACTACATACAGCCTATACCCGCCTGAGCCAGCACGAAGAAACCCCTATCCTCCTCCATCGAGTACCCTTTATCTCCTAGAGCTCCTTGCTGACCTTCTTACTGGAACTCTACCCTCGAAATCATCAGGTATCTCGGAGCTTTCGTCATCTTCTTCTTGATCGATTCCAAGGTACTCTTCCTCTTCCTCTTCTGCTTCTGCTCTCTCCGCAGTGGACGACAGACGGGCCTTGCCTCTTCCTGCGCGTCTGGGAGAGTCTGTGTAAAGGTCACGGTCAGCTTTCCGCCATAGAAGTGCGAACCAGCGGGCTCAAACGTACCAGAAGAATATTCCTCATCGGAAGCTTCTCCTACTGCAAGATAGGCAGGCTTTTCCCACTTTTCTTTCTCCAGCTGATCGAATCTTTCTTCTCCTTCTTGGGCTTGTTGACGTAGCGGGCTTCGCGTACGACTGTTTCCATTCTGAGCTGCAAAGATATTTACATCTTCCTGCTCATCCAATTTCTCTTCTTCTTCTGTATCATCCAAGAAGGATGTATCTGATATGTCCTGGTCTGTTTCTGCTACTCGTTGTTGAGCAGCTAGCTGATATATCTTTTCATTGTATCTGTGTTTGTAGTTGTCGTCTGTACCGTCTTTGTTGATGCGGTCGAGGAAGTCGATATCGATGTTGCGGGAGGGTGGTTGTCGGTCTGAAGGACTAGGAATGGCGAGAGCGGGTGATGAGGAGGATAGGATAATGAATGCAGTAAAGACAGTGGTGTAAATGAGTGTGGAGCGCAGCATGGCGGTGTTAAAAGCGGTTTAAAAATGAAAAAAAAGAATGTGGTTTGCTTGATGAAGCTTGTGGTGTTGTTGCTGTAGAAGCTGACTGATAGATTATTGCATGAACTGATGGATGAGGAGCACTGATGTTATGTTGATAAAGAGCCAAACACGCATAATTTCCGGTAATGAGCTTTGCCTGTCGCGTGCCAAACACTGCAAAACAACAGTCCGGCGAAAGGATCGGCAATCCTGTGGCGGCGTGCACTTTACAGGGAAGGCCTGACGCGTAGATTTGGAGTGGATACTTACGACTTCCAAAGCTGTGGTCTGCACAACTGCGTCAGATCAACCATGTCGGGAGTCGTGACAGGCGTAAACAAGCGATACATAGCGCCTCTGGGTGCATTGGCAGCAGTGCGTTGGCGGTCACCGTTCTACGTATCACTCAGCAGCGTTGCTGACTTCTTGAGCTTTATTCGCAGGCCGGAGCACTCACTCTTTACATCTCATCGTCGCGCACCAGGCAGGAAGAAGCAGAGTTCCGACGAGAAGCGCACTCGCACCGAGTACACAGCACAAATGACAGACCTATACAGAAACACATAGATCAAAGGCAGGAAGCTAGAGAACGCTTGTTGGGAGAACGGGACAATGACAGCGGGAAAGGCGCAATCAAGACGGATCTACCGCAGAGCAAGTAGGAGGTGGGAAGGTAGAATGACACGCAAGAAGCCACATGTGTACTCAATCATGTAGCATTAGAGACGTCTTCAGTCGCGTTCCTGGTAACACGTGACCATTTATTACATCATCTGCAAGCTACCATCGAAGGATCGCAGAGGCGACAGAAGCGACCTGTCTTTGCAGCTTGCCCAATTACAATCAATCCACAATACAATTCTAACCTAAGTCCCTGCCCACCATGTCCAACATGCCTCGACACCGTCTCACTGCGCCTGTAGCCGGCATAATCCTGGTGCGGGGAGGGTCTTTGAGATGATATTCAGGGCTGTTGGCTGATTGAGACTTGACAGCTCGCGGGAGGTGCCTTCCTGTATGGCTCCAAGTCTGTCGCTGGCTTGACTACGGACGTCCCAAGCAAAGGCAATCCACCCACTCCATCATCCATGAAGAACTCACCTCCAGAGCAGGGAGAGTCTAGCGGGCAACATTCAAAGAATGCAGTAACTGGTGGAACAAGCACAGCAAAGACATCGGGTGATAATACAGCTAGTAAAGGAAAAGCAGCCTTCCAGGATGCGGTAAAAGATACGAGGTCAGCCAGCCCTGAACAAGCGATGGATAACAGAATCCCAGGTAAAGAGAGAGCAGCAAGAGGTGGTAACTAGGGTGTGACCTCAAGCGGAAGGAAGCAGATTTGAAAGAACAAGGAAAAGTACGACAAAACTGTACCCAATCATGGCAATAATAAAGCTTTAAACCCTGAACATCCATTCCCCTTCTTCGTCCACTAATTCATCTCCAAACTCATCCCATCGTTGATTTCTGCGTCCACAAACTCGTCAGCCAAATTTTGGAAGAAATGCGCGCGAACTGACCATAATCCTCAAGCGTGACATGGTCCTTGTAGATTGTATACCACTTCTTGAGCACAATCTGTCACGTATAAAAGCGGTAAGTCAAGCAAACAGCGGTATCAAACTGAAAACCTCACCTTCTCAGGTTTTGTACCCTTCTGGGCAGCAATGAGCTTCTTCAAATCGCCGACCGTGTCTTTCGGGCTACGTCGTACTATATTAGGACTGATTGATCTATAGAGCGATACCGACTGACCTGCACTTGACTCGCACTGTTCGAGTTAAGTGAAATGTGTCAACTCGGGCCTAATTTCAACCCAGGGATCTAACTCACCTTTTCCACCCAGCCTATCGTTCGCTATCACTTCAATAAGCGGTACGACTCTTTTCCTTGGAGCTGCTCCAGAAGCAGCTGCTTTTGCTCTATCCGCAAGGATAGACTCTTTCGTAGGCGGTACAAATTGCTTGACTTCTTTTTCTTGTGGTGCAGAATCATTTTGCAGAGGTGGTAGACCGTGGTTGTCGTTGTTATTGTAGTTCCGAGACGACGAGTGGTCATCTAGTCTAAAATGTCAGTATTTTGTCCTCTTTAGAAAACGTGAGCCTGGCTCACCTGTCCGTCTACGGTCTCCATCTCTATCATTTCTTCTATCATCTCGCCTGTCTGACCTGTCGTAGTCTCGACGGCTGTCCCTGCTGTCTCTATAGCTATCTCTTGACCTGTTCTGACTTGTAGGACTTCTGCTCCGCCTACGCTCGCTTCGAGAGTCGTTGTTCCGCCTGTAATCTCTATCTCTGTCTCGATCTGCGTCTCTGTCTTTTCGCTGGCTTCTCTCGCTGTCCCGGTCTCTTCGTGAGTCTGCAGAAGGTCTCTCTCGCTCAGGATCCCTCTCTCTCCCTTCAGGGCTTGCTCTTCGTTTCCTGTCACTTCGACGACTGTCATCTTCATCGTCGTGCCGCCGTCTACGTGGTTCATCATCACGGTCATCTCGTCGTGATTTTATGACTTCTCGTTCGCGACTTCGACTTCGACTTCTGCTGCGTTGGCGCTTGCTGTCTGAATCCATATTGGTCCTCAATGTATGCTAGATGGAAAGTGGCCAAAGAAAGTGATGGTCAGAAGGACAAGCTGCAAGTCACCGGTTGTGCTCAAAGTAATCAAAAGTACTTGGCAAAATGAACACAGACACAGTAGAAGATCTTGCAAAGCTCAAGGTACATTAGATGTAAGATGCTTCTTTGCTGCGACCATGCTGAGTTTCTTACTAGGCCATAGCTGGAGAGCGTCAACAACGCGATGAATCCAATAATCCCCAGATCCCAGAGGGTACAGTACCAAAGCGTAGTGCGGCTGCAAAGACAAGCTCTGGTCCGTCCTTCTTCCTAGCCCGTTCTCGGACACCACATCTGACTTTCTTTGCCATATGACCTCACAAACTCCTTTCCTTCTGTATATCGAATGTACAGCCCTAGCGGACTATACACAAGCTCTACAAGCTGAAGATGAAACGAGAAAGAGTCTTCGATCCGACATGACGAACGCGATACCTTCCTCGATCCAAGGACAACCAACAGCTCTAAAAGATGAACCTGATCTGATAGATACTATCGCGAGTCAAGCGCAGGACGCTACTACTGAGCAAGGGGCAGAGAAGTTCCAGAGCGCTGCGCAGAAGCTGGAGACAGCTTACCAGCAGGTAGGCGCGGTCTTGCTAAGATCGTGATGCTTTGCTAATGTCGTGTATGCAGGATCAAGAGTGGCTCAGCAAGCATCCAGAGCACGGTAATCAACGAGTGTAGATAATATCACCAGCCTGTTAAGCATCCAATTAAGGTGTAGCAAATACAACGAAGCCAAGGAAGATTGCATGACAATGAATGTGATAACACTACTGACAAGGAAGGCTCAAGGTCCCAAGCGCTGGAGTACCTTGCGTACTTCGTCCGTGTCCATATATTTCGGCGCCTGTCTTTCGCCTGTCCCGTGTAGTACATTTGATGGTTACCGGAAACCACCAATGGCTGAAGGCGTACCGAATTGAGAAGCAGTCCAATGGGTCGTCGCCGGCGTGGCAGGAATAGGCATCATTGCTGGACCTGGCAGAGGCGCGATGTCTGCATTCTGAGCTGCCCAAAGTTCGCCTTGTTGAACTATTGACATTCGAAGTTGATATGTCAGTCGATCTCGCACTTGGCAGCCTTATACGCCGACTTACTCTGCCTAAACCACCACGGCTTGCGGAAGTCCATGCTGCAAAGCAAAAGCATGAGTTACCATCCTACAACCGAATGGTAAAGCGACACATACGCGATCAAGCCCAATCCTGTGATGAGGACTGCTCCCGATATGACCAGTGCAGCGTACTGGGGAAGGCGTAAGTCAGTAAGAGATATCCAGCGACTCCCTCAAGTGATGCTCCTACAAGCAGATTGAAGGCACTGCCGTAGCTAGCGTTTAAAGTCTTGGACGTGTCCCAGGCTTCCACACCTTCAGAAGAGCCGCCGAAGGCATTTCGTAAAGAGACGGTTGATCCTGCGAAACTTTGTATTTAGCATACATCTCAGAAGATGATTGTCTTGCGTACCTAGGACAGAGAAGCAGGCGACGGTTCCCATTCCAGTTGCGAAAGTGATGAAATAGGTATGTCGCATATCGACGTGTCCAGCATAGTTCTGTGTGTGTAGGAACCTCGTTCAGGAGACTGCTCTATATCGTAACGAGCTGTAACGCACCTGCGGACCGAATGCCAAGAAAGCAGGACTTAGAGCGAAGAGAAAGAAGGCAGCCGTAAGGACGAAGGAGATGATCTGGTAGATAATCAATCCATAATCAGTGGCGATGATAGCTTAGAAAGCGCTGAGAGCCAGCATACAGATACTAACAGGCCGATAGCCGATCCTCCTGCTCCACCTGGCAGTTGCTGGGTTACATTACTGTTCAGGCTGGCTTCCGCGTACAGTCTCCCATAGTCCGGGGCCCTGGCGTCAGATTATCAGCTATTACATGGACGTGCGCGCAGACGCAGGCGTCCCGTCCCTGTGAAGCCAACTTACAAAGAAGAGGAAGTGCACACAAGCAGTCCGGAGCGCTTCTGAAGACAGCCACCTAGTACGCCTAGCCAAAGTCCAGCGAAAGAGCCGGATACGACTCGCGATGTTATGTTCTGGCCAGATGTAACAGGGTAAGTCGTGTTGGCTTGCGGATCAGCCGTGGTTGTTGGTGTGGGTTCGAAGCTTGTGAGTGTCACTGTTGGCCGGAGGGTCTTGGTAGCGTGCTGGGTGACGACGATAGTGCTTGTGTAGGATCTAAAGCAGCCGCACTCATCATCCCACTGTTGTACTACTTGCGCCACCGAGGTGAGTATACCATGCTTTCCTCTGGGAAGAAGGGAGCTATCGCCTGGCTCATACTGCTCGTATACAGGCACCGAGCGTCTTGTCAGAGATGCATTGAGGTCTGCTCGGATCTCGAAAAGACCGCCACTGGCATTCCATTGAGGAACAGGATAGATGATACCGCATATGACAAGTATCATATTGACCAACGAAGCTGCAGACAAGCCTGCAAGCGTGACCTAGGTGGAAACTCAGCTTTTAGGCCACTCCAGCGTTGGGCAAGCAAGACGGGCTTCACCTTGCGTATGTATGGAATGATGAGCTCTGACTTCATTAGATTGGTCTGGTTGGCCATTCTTGCGAGCTCGCTCTGCATCTCTTCCTGGCCAGGCTGCCATGCCATCGTGACAGGTCACCGAACGGAAAAGGAACGTGGATATCAAGGAGAGGGAGAGTACCAGCGGTGACTGGAATATAGCGAACGATGAGAGAGGCAGGTAAACTGCTGGTCCTCGAACAAAGTTGGCTCAGCTGTAGAACAAATTACACCGCCAAGCTCGCGACCACCATTGCGTCAGAACACGTATCAACGGTTCAATGAAATCCATCAGCAGCATCTACACATGGAGTCTGTCGTGGTGTCAGCTATTGCGAGCGCAAGCGCTCTGGAGCGGCTTTTACGTGATGGAGTCCTTCGCATTTGTGCAGTACACGGAACTTCTTCAGATCATATCTACTGCATTTCCCACTTATAGATCGCCAGATTCAGCTTTGATAGCTAAGTCGCTCTGTGCATCAACAATTTCTGGGTTGTGGGTCGCTTGTAGCATGCCTGAAAGGAGGAATAGGAATAGAGCCTATCAGCCACATATTTGGAAGTAAAGCATCGGAACGCACCTGATGCAGCAAAGTTTCCGGTAGTATGCGGCTGCGTGAAGGCATCACCACCCTCTTTACTGATAGGGTCTTGCGATGCGCTTGCTGAGGACGAAGTGTCTGGTACCAATGGCTTGAGTACACCTTCAGGCCTGTCGCTGCGTGACTCGGCTATAGGAGCAGAGGTCGTTTCTCTGCTTTCCGAAGTGACGGGAGCTGCAGACTGATGCGTCGCCGCCGCCGACGCCGACGATGTTGGGCTTGTCAGACTGGCAGGTAGAACAGATGTGACGGATGCAGGGAGTTGGCTGATTGCTTGTTGAGCGAGGTTTGTAGCTTGAGCCAGCGCAGATTGCGCTGTCGCATTGGCTGACGCGGCTGTCTTTGACGCTTGGTCCTGCACTTGCTGCAGAGAGGGTAGACTTGAAGTAGCAGATGATGTTGCTGAGTCTACGGATTGCTGGGAGGGAAGAGCGCCCTTCAAGGCTTCCAGTGCGGCAGCTGGGGCGGTTCTGGACAAGCAAGCCTTTAGTCAGCTCGCTCCAGCAACACACAGAACGCCGACAGCTCACGCAAGTGCGCCTCCGATGTTGTTGATGACACTCTCTACAGAGGTCGTCTGGTTGCTGGCGCTCGAACTTGAGGCAGTCGATGCTGCGGGCTCCTCTCTGCCCAGGCCGCCGTCCAGGATTGGCTGGTTTGTGTTGCTTGTACTGGACATTGCTGAAGTCGTTGATGGGGTGGAACAAAGCGAAGAAGCGAGTTGTAGGATCTCATGCAAAGTTCCTGAAAGATACGTCATTGAAAAGTCACGTGTATCGAAAAGCTACATCAGGGCCGGCTTTTCAGACTTCAAACGACTGCAAAGGCCCTTGAGCGTCTTGTCTTTCCCTCAACTGGATATACATGCTTGCAGATGCAGATCATTTCTTCACATTATGCGTACCCACTGCTCTTCCGGCCAGACTCGGAAGCTCCATGCTCTCTCCTCGGACTAATCCGCTTGCCGGACTGACCTCGAGAACAGCTGATGTAGATCTGTCTGAGCTGCTTTCATGCTCTTTTCCAACCATGAACCTAACATTGTAGCACCACCATGCTCCTCCCTCTAACTTCGCCATGGCTGCCTCTCCAACCTCTTCCAGAACCGGCTATCTACAGGCACCCTCTCGGTGGATCACCTCTACCGGCTTCAGCGTGCTCAATAGAAGCTCTGCGTGAAGCTTTCCAGCCATTCAGTCCTGTTGAAGATGCCAGCACGCTGCAATGCACATATAGACTCGCAAACACACGCGACCTGTCAGCGATGACAAATGTTCACGTGAGCCCGGCTAACCAGCTTGAGAAAGTGCAACAACGCTGACTGGGAGATACAGTCGCAATGCCTTCCACTTCACTATGCGCCTGCCTTTTTTCTCCCCATCCTCCTCGATCCAGCCTTCATATGTATTATGGCCGTGTCGCAGCTCGGCGTGATGGGATGCCTTACTGCGTACCTAGATAGCAAGGCTTCCACACTGCAGATACTTACTCTGTGCATTCTTCCGTGCGCACGGCGGCGTGGTAAGTGAACGCCTAATAGAAACCTATCCGAGAGAAACATCTGACAGATGCTTATAGGGCTGGCCACTAAACTGCTCGAACAGTTAGCAGAACACATTCCTGCACACCTCGAACCTAGTCGGGTCACACTTGACGTTCAGGTGACCAACACTGCAGCCATTGCACTTTACAGGCGCCTTGGCTTTCGGATAGTAGGACGGTCAGAGAATCATTACAGAGGAGCACGAGAAGGAGGAGCAAGTGCGTTCCATATGCTCAGACTGGTATAGGCAGTATCTCTGAATTGCTTTGGGTAATGTTGTTGTCACAATTTGATGTCGCTGAGGGCTAATAGAGCTATGAGAAGCCATGTATACTACTTCTTATAACTATGTTACATCACTTTGACTTGATTCTATCACTGACTAAACGCCAAAATTGAGACTCGGGGTTACTGTCTTTACAAGCTAAGGATAATAACTTCGGAGAATGGCTCTACCGGTAGTAATGTGACAGTTGCTAATTGATATACACTAAGGATTTGTGCTAAAAGAGCGTGGTCTACTACTCATATGAGTAGGAGGTATCGCGACTGTGCATAGAAGGATAAGGCTGATAAAAGGTGTTCGCACTGCGCATCTTCCGCACTGCGGCAGTACTATTTCTCCTCGAGCTGGCAGACCCCGGCGAGGTGATAACAGGTGAAGTGCTCTCTTCCACACTTCCGATGACAAGAGGTGCGGAAGAGTCGTCCGCCATTTGATTTTGCGCCCACGAAGGAGGGTAGGCGAATGCGGAATCATCCGTCATTGGCAAGCCAAGGTTCACGCTGTTACGTGGCGACGTCTCAGGTATCGTATCGAGCAGTGAAACAGAATCCCGGCGGCTTGAGAGTGCGGAAGAAGTTGAAGGCGGTAGCCATTCCACCGCAGAGTCGGCAGTATATGCGAACGAAGCACCATTGATCGTCTGCATCTGCTGCGATGGGTCTTGCGGGAAAGAGGGCGGTATCGAGTACGGCGCGGCCGAGACAGACTCCAGCGAGTTCCAAGCTGACGACACCTCCAACGAAGGCGTATGCCCTCCTCCCGACGCTGGCTGAACGTTCTCTTGCAGGGGATAGAGAACAGCCGGCCGCTGCATGCTTTGCAGCTTGAGTAGCGAATTACTATGCCGACTCGCCAAACCGTGCTGTCCCATGTGCGAAACATCTACGCTATGTCTGCGAGCGTATGCATCCTGACTTTGCATTGCTGCCAGAGACGGTACGGATGCACCGAAATGTACAGGACCTGAGCTGGAAGGACGCATGCTTAAGCCCGCTCGAGCATCCTCTTGCTGTTGCTGCATGCTATTGGACGTAGCAAGCAGAGGCGCACTTGAGATATACGGTTGCAGGCTCTGAAAAGAGTCATTGATGTCCTCGGGACAGCTTAGCCGTCTAGCCATTTCCGCTGCGTCTGTGACAAAAGAAGTGTCCTTTCCGTGTCTGGGTGAGCTGCCAAAGTGAGGAACATCTACTGCAAGAGCGTGAGGGAACAATGGATCCGGGGAAATGGGTGTGATTGGCGTGTAAGGCGCGGCCGCATCATCTTCGCTGCTATTCGTGTAAAGCGGCTGAGAAGTGCTAACAGAGCCAAGGTGCTGTAGCTCCGGTCGGGTTTGAGTATGTTGATACTGTATACTCTCTGAAGAAGATGTTCGAGAGGAATGTCCAGAATTGTGTGAAGGTAGAGCAGGTGGTCGGAACTGATGAGCGCTGTGATATGAAGAAGAGAGAGTGGAGAGGTCGTCTGGTGAAAGCGACGGGACACTCGATGATTCTGTCCCTGAAGTTGGTCGAGTCCCAGTAGGCGTTGGGTAGAGCTGTGAGGAATTGTAGATCCCGTGATGCACCGGCTGTAAAGTTTGAGGAGCAGGCCTCGGTACAACACGATGCTGCAGAGCGTTGATCAATGCTTGAGGGTATGGACCTTCTCCCGACTGCGTGTAGGTGTTTGGGGATCCATACCGAGGATTCGGTCGCCCGTCTGGAAGCAGCTGTCTTTGCTGAGCATAGTATGCTGCCTCATACGAGTTGGAGCTAGCTGTAGCAGGTAGTTGCTGCGGTAGCTGAGTGTTGTATGACGGCCACTTGCTCTGCGGCTCGATGCCGGCTTCCTTGGCATCTATCTTCTTCTGTTTGGCTCGCCTATTTTGGAACTGCAGGGACAGCGCACAGGTATATACGTCAGTCAGAGATACTACTAGGGAGTAGACTGATGGCTAGCAGCAGTAGTGGAGCTGCCCGCCATGAGCTAGGCAACTCACCCAGACCTGCACTTCTCGCACAGTCATGCCGAGCTCGGCAGACAGCCTTTGGCGAGCGATTATATCAGGCTTCGTACTCTCGAGGAAGTGAGCATTGAGGACTTCGAGTTGATGAGGACTTGTTCTCCGACGATTCTTGGACCTGTCGACAAGGAAATAGGTGTAATGACAGGTGCAGTCAGCGACTTTGTTCCCCCAGTCCGATTCGGAGCTTTGTGAATCGGGCAGCTGTCAAGAAAAGAATGTACTTGTACTTACTGCGGTGCTTCGTGAATGGACTGGTTGGGTATACCACGACCTGCTTTGACTGGATTTTTCGTGTTCGTCATGTTTGCTTGGCCATCGTTGACAGTGCTATCGAAGGTGCTGTAGTCGGAGGGCGAAGCTGAACCTTGCGAACCATTGTCGGCAGACATGTCAGTCTGTTGATAACCGTACGAAGTCGTTGCGTGTGCTGATTGTGCTTGGTAGGCCTGTGGAAACTGCTGTATTTGATTTTGTTGGTGGAAGGGGTCGGAGTTCGCGTAGGGGTCCCGTGAGGGCGCAACCATCAGCGCCATGGTATCTTTCGGTTGTCGAAGGTCTTGCGAACTGATGCTGTGGTTCTTCTTATTCATCTATATCGAAGGTAGAAAAGGGCAGAAGAATCTTGTGACGAGGTGCAGGTACGCTCGACCTTTGCTAGGGCTGTACATCGAGGGCGGATGCGAACCAGACCAGAAGATCCCAAGTGACAGCCGCGGAAGCGCATGCACGATAGGTGTGAAAGTGTTCAGGAGGATTGTGAAATCGCACAAACAGAGGGGAAAAAGCGAACCAAACGTCAGCTTTGGCCCCGGTCATGGGGATGGTACGACGTGTCTCAGCAGGACCAAGGAAAAGGGTCTTGCTGATTCCGCAAGGAAAACCGTTGCGATGGGCAAAAGCGTAGGCCTGAGCGCTGGATCGACACGCGAGTCTTCTAGTTCAGGCCCAGGTACGCGGAGCAGGCCAAAGACCAAAGACAGGTTCACGAAGCGAGACATGAAGGGATGGTCGACTAACCTTGGTGATGTCTCGGAGGGAGAGGAGTAAGCTATGCGCTATACCCAAGCTCGCGATCTCGCTCGTCTCGATGCTGGGTGATGTTTGAAGCTGGATCGCCCTGGGTCGCTGGCTTGTCGAGGACAAGCAAGACGATGAAGCAGACTGTACGCGAGCAGTGTCTTGATGCCTAACGAGAACCCAAAACACTGCGAAAGTGGTTCCCGACCAGCTGGGTCGCTGGCCCGCGAAAGTCTTCTTCTCGAGCCTCTGCCCTGTCGCGGCGGCTGCCGTTGGTGATGCTCTTGCGTTGACAGTTGACAGTTACACGTCAACGCTGTCTCCGACTCGGATGCTTGGACCTTGACAGCTTCCTTGCTTGATTGCTGGCTGTGTTGTTTGGGGGATCCGAGGTCGTTTTATCAGATTTTAATCAAGCTCTTTAATGAGTTGGACAGACTCCATGCCGTGGGCTGACTGCATTCAATCTTCCTCTCTCAGCGACGCGGACCATCTACGGTACTTTTTAGCCGTGCACTGTTTTCTCGATGGGTGCGATGGGCTGGGCAGCGTCACCATCAGTCTTTCCCAAGGAAATACGGCTGTGGATTTGGGCCAGACTGCGTCCATTGCTGCTGCTCGACTCGCATGGCATGTGCTGCGCTGCTCTGGTTCCTTGGAGGCTGCCTGTTTCTGCTTTTGTTGCTTTGTTTCGCTGAGCCTTGCAGACAGGTCTAGACAGAGCTTTACGTCCGCGCTTGTTCTTCCAGAGCGAGAGCGTACGAGCTTTTCTAGATTTTGGGTTGTTTCTCGCTTTACCCTCGCTTGAGGTCTGGACCCATCCCCGTTCTAGGCCCAGCCCCACCGGGTCGAGATCGCCAAAAGGCACGCACTCAGAGAGTCTCAGAGAACATCCGACAGGCACTCTAGGCACTCAGCGCGTGTCACAACCATCGCGCATACCGTATGCAGATCTATCGCTTGAGCATCGACAACAAGGATCGCGAGCTGGCACGGCCGTGGTGAGGGAGCCTTATCAGTGTCACTCCTTCACTTCTGCCCTTTGGCCTCGACTCGCAGTGTATCATATGCGCGTATTCTGGTTACATTATGACACGGCCGCCTTCACCGTCTCAATATTCCTACTGCCAGCAACAGCTTGCTGAGGCAAAAGCCGGAAGGCTACCACGGCACGCTTGATCCAACAGCCAGCAACGCTATACATCCCCGTGAAAAGCATTATTTGCATGGGATTGTTGGCCTTCTACACAACAAAGGGCCTAGTACGCCTTGGCAACACCGTTCTTCCTGCTATCACTGGCGCCTGGGTGCAAGCATATCAGCCATATGCCCGCGAATAAGGCGAAGACATTTGGAACGTACCGTAGAACCAGCCATCAGACGTCTGCTGCACAGCCTGCACCTCTGCAATGCCGAGGTTGCTGCAAGATCGTTTCGTACGTCAGCCAACGAGGCCCATTGCGGCAAGGAAAACCGCTTGGGGCAGACTTACATGTCGAAGAGAGTGACATTGTGCCCACGGGACTTCAAGCCTTCCACCAGATCTTGTCGAAGGCCAGATTCGACAGAAACCTGCAGTTTTGATCGCTTCAGCACCTTCTCAAGGAGATCTTACGAAATAACCCACATAAGCCGGCAATAATTGGTCATGCACTCTAGGCTCTTCGATAGCGTGCGAAAGATCGTATCCCCACTCAAGATTGAGCAAGACTTGAGCTACTGCACCAAATATTCTCGATCCACCACTTCCTCCGATAGCAAGGTGGAAATTACCCTCTTCATCGTCGATGATCGCGGCACTCGTACTTGATAAAGGTCGTTTACCGAATGCGTGCGTGCGGTTGTAGTCGGGAAAATTGTATGGCGAGGGATACAGGCCGAAAGCGTCTGGGAGACCGGGTGTAGCGAAGTCATCTTGCTCTGCGTGGAGCAGGATCACAATCTCAGTCTCTTGTGTAGCCTCAACAAGCAAGATAGGCGCACCATCATTGAATATGATACCAGTTTCGGGATCCATAACTCGAGAGCCGAAGATGAGGTTGACCTAAGAAGCTGACTTAGTTGAGGAAGAACGTAGTCGTGGCTGCACTTACAGTCGTAGTCAGAGCCACTGCACTGCCAGACGAGTCGACAACGGAAAGATGCGTAGTTCCATGATCGTCATGATGTGCGAACTCCGGATCATAGTATTCTATCGAATGCGTGCGGTCCTGTAACATCGTTAACGCAAAAATATAGCAGAAGTCAGATCATTACAAGCCTTAGCCATCGAAGGAAGGGGCGAAAGATCCCTCACATCGGTCAGGTTTCTCGTTACTTCTTTCGCGAAATGCTTGTCTAGGAGCTGATCTAGTCGTTCTTGTTGTTGTGGAGCGAAAGCCGGATCGCCCAAACTTGTTCGTCGAGCAAAAGCGACTGCATGACAAGATCCGTCAGTCAGACGATATGGTACTACTCCTGAATCAAAGGACCCACATTTGAGAGCTTCCACGAAGCGATGAACATTCTTGGGTGTTCTCCCATGTTCCTTCAGATTATAGTTTTCGAGAATATTCAGAAGATGTAATAAGACCGGTCCACCAGACGGCAAATGTGTCGTGTAGATCTTCTTTCCATGATAAGTTCCTTGTACAGCAGGTTGTACATTCGCTTTATAATTCGCGAAATCCTCCATCGTCATTATACCACCGGCTTTTCGGATGGTCTTTATGCTGGATTCGGCTAAAGGTCCAGTGTAGAATGCATCGGCGCCGTGTTTCGACAAGTAGCGAAGAGTCCGGCCATAGGCTGGTCGAGAAATCTTGTCGCCTAGCTTCAGAAGTTGTCCTTTTGGTGCGAAAATAGCCTTCCATTCAGGAAAGTTTGGAATGAAGCCTCCGAAGAGCTGGTGTCACAATGGAGACTCAGTATGGCTATACGATAGTCTCAGGGGAATTTGCGCACCTTTAGCCGCCTGTCCAGCTCAGCTGTAACGTGCCATCCTTTCTCAGCCAGCTTTATACTGGGTTCAAATATTCTTTCCCACGACACACCACCTCCATATCGTTTATAAGCTTCTTCAAATCCTCTCAATTCACCCGGCACACCAACCGACAATCCACCAATCTTACTAGCTACCGCATCGAGTTTCACATACATGTTTGGATGAGAACCTGAGGGAGAGGTCTCGCGGAAATCGATGGAGATGGGATGCGTATCTGGATGAGGGATTGGAAGAGGAAGTGGTTTGTTGTGGTGCTTTTTGCGCTGTTCGCTTAAGGGATCATTAGGTGGGCGGATGATCAAGAAGCCTCCTCCTCCTATTCCCGATGAGAACATGTTGATGGTGCCAACTGCAGAGAAAGGTTCAGATTGCTTACTGTACGGCTTCTATAGACTGAGCTTACCGCAAAGTGCAGATGCGATGGCGGCATCTGTAGCCGTTCCATTGTCCTTCAAGACATCGATTCCAATAGTCGAGCATATCTCTGCCTCTGTAGCTACAGCTCCATATCTACCTCTGACCAAATAGCTTGGATTTCTGAGACCAGGCTGAGGAGGAGGGAGCTTGAATGGATTAGGAGCAGGCGCAGTGCCTCTATCCGACGATCCTCTATTATGGTGTCGCCCTAGTGTCACGCCTAGAATGACAGCGACTAGGATAGCGACCCCTAATAAAACGAGCATGACGATGCCGGCTGTGGACAGAACCACTGCTTTGATGCGGCGCACATAGCTTTTTGATGAGTTTATGCTTGCATTGTCGTCGTCTGAGTGCGCCAGCAGCGAGGTCTGCTCGTTGGGCTGATCTTCGACATCATTCGACGGCATTTGTCCAGTTTCCAACGAGATTGCAGAGGGTATCTACTGCCTTACGATAGACCCAGAACAGAATGAATGAAACGCAGAACCGAGGGAGACTACGTCGAAGAGCGAAAGGACGACGGAAGTGATGCAAACTGAAATTCGGACAAGCTGAAGTCGCAAGCTGACAAAGCGTGGACGAGGCACAGGAGGCAGCAGTAGACCGCGATACAAGATTTCATTGACTGTTGTGGATGTAGCTATTCTCTCATCTCTCCCGATGTCATTTCCAACAGACCCTCCCTCCCAGTTGGAATAGTTGAAGCTCGTTGAGAACAGCAGTAAGAAAGTATGATAGCTTTGTCAGCATTCTGCAGAGATGCAGTACGCAATACTCAGATTATACCAGGTTATCATTGCCTTGATACGTGTCCTTACTGCGCCCGAGATAGATATCACACTTTCCAACTTGACACGTCGAAGTGAGCGTGAGTGCACAGCTTTCAGCAAAACCAACACTCAGCAATCAGACAAACCTGTTTCTAAGGCCAACTCTTACATCACACATAACACTCTCTTAGAACACACCAACATGGCCGCCTCTCAAGCCCAAGCTATGATCCAGCAGATGCCTGGCATGCTTCGCGATTTCAGGGTGTGTCCAGCTTCTCGAGGGAGAGAGCAAAAAACGGTGTAGGAGGAGTAACATCACTGACGTTGTATTCATGCCTATCACTCGCTCAAGAACTTCCAGCAAACAAGACTGTCAGCTCTGCGGCCTGTCCAGGAATTCTTTGATGTCCAGCGCGTCTCGAGGCCAAACGACCTCAACGATGCTACGAGAAGGATATCTCACAATACAAGATACTTTGGTGGAAACTACTCGCTAGTCGGTGCGCGCAACTGCCCACACAATCTTGGATTCAGAAGAAACCTGGTTCCTGATGCCTTGCTTGCTCTTGCTTTCCGACAGTCGCTGCACTCGCTGTATATGCACTCCTTACCAACCCTCTTCTTCTCATCGCTATCGGCTTCTTGGCGGGAGGTTTCGTAGCAATCAACAAGTTTGGTGAGTCCACGTCCTTCGTGCACCTGTAACACAGGACGCTCAACAAAATCGCGAGTACAGCCCCCGAGCCAGCAGCACTAGGTGAACCAGCGCCCGTCGTTACTCAAAAATCATTATACACCGGTCTATTCGTGATTGGCCTGCCAATGCTCTGGATCGCAGCTCCTCTTTCAACTATCTTCTGGATCGTAGGCGCTTCGTCTATCCTTGTATTGGGACATGCAAGCATGCTCGAGCCTGGTGTGGTGAGCCTAACTCGGAAGCCAACTCGTTCCTTGCGAAAATTGACTGACATATACAGCGTCTGCAGGAGAGCGAATACGGATCCGTAGAGACCGTCTAGATTAACATTCAGGACTACCTTCTACTGCACCCCTTGCTACTGGATTACAAGGTGCCGGGCGGTCTTCAAGCCTGTCCAAGTGACTCTCCCCTTTCTTAGATTCCGCTTCTTTCGCGAGCTTGCTCTTTTTCGTTATCAGTATACCCTGCTAGACTGCTTGTTTACTATGCGTATATTCTAGATGCTGTTCTAAAAGACGGTAGTTCAGAGGAGTACCCCCATACATGCTTCCTGACCTTTTCCTGGCCATCAAGGCGATTCCAACCCTTCCTGACTCGCATGCAACCATTCCTCCGCAATAGCGTCCCACATCCTCTGCAACGCCTCTTTCAACGCCTTCTTATCACTTCCCCAACCTTCCAAATATCCTTTGCATTTCGGTTCTGTTCCACTTGCTCTAATCGTGCCTATCAACCCCTGAATACCCTCCTTCTCTTTCTGCTCAGCAGATATCTCTAATGTGAATTGAAGCATTTGACCGGACTTATCTTGCGGTAAGACTCGTAGTTTTCCATCGGTTTCAGAAGAATCATAACCGGCAGTGATGTCTCGTATAGAAGCTACTGTCCATTCTCCTAGTGTTTGAGGATAAGAAGAGCCGCCGTTTATTGGAGATGATGTTCGGAGCGAGTTGAAGATGCGAGCCATCTTTGCGGGGTCTCGACAGATCCAATATGAATTGTGGTTGACGAATTGGCCGTAGGTGTCATATAGCGAGTTGAGATACTCGGTCAATGACTTGCCTTGTTGACGTAGGCTCGCTGCTAGAGACACGAAGACGGCCAGGGCGGATATCTGATACAACCGCCTGGTCAGCGCACTTCGCGGACAGTATCCATCCAAATACGGTACGACCTACTCCGTCCTTGTCACGTATATCAGGAGAGACCATAAAGCCGATAGCTTCTTCGTATGCACTGTCTCCTCAATATGAGCACTGCTTCCCATTCAAGGCGATCTCAGCAACTGATGACGTACAAAGCAGCTTCGTAGCCCTCCTTCTCCAGCTCTAGAGCAGCATTGCCTAACCATTTAAAACCCGTCAAAGTCTCTCTGAACTTGAAGCCTTCTTTTTGTGCCATTATAGCAAGCATCTTGCTTGAGACTGTAGATGCTAGCATTGCTAGTTTGTCTGTTTCGTAAGGTTTGTTTGGATGGTCAGTACGACGCAAGAGGCGGAGGTATAGCGCAAAAAGGTTAGTGCACCTATAGGTTTCCCGGAAGCTTTGTACTGCTGGAGTATATAGGCGCCCAGCATCACACCCATCTGATCGCCCGTGAATATATTCCATGTACGTCTGTCCGACATTACTTCAGCCGTTATTCATCCTTAAAAAGAGCTTACGGAAGCTCACCCGCTCTTCTCAGCCGCACAAAATCGATCTGCATCCGGGTCATTTGCACAGACAATATCTACATTTCTATCATCCGCCGTCTTGGTAGCCAAATCGAGTGCCCCTTTCTCTTCAGGATTTGGGAATTTCACAGTTGGGAAATCGGGATCTGGATCGGCTTGTGCTTCTACCACATGAAAAGAGGTAGAGAGAGGGAAACTGAATACGCTTAGGACGGACGTGGCGAAGGGAAGACCGACGCCGTGCATTGGTGTATAGACTATTTGCAAGTTCGAAGAAGCGATGACTGAGCTGCATATTGTATCTTCAGCATAGCCTAGAATTTTGGAAAGATAAACCTACGGATCTTTGCACAGCTTCGAAAGCGTCTGTATATATTCCTCCTTCAAGACTTCGGTCCTGTCTATGCAGAGATCGGACTTTGCAAGAAGCTCGTCGGAAGACCAGACTTCTTCTGGGATGTCTAAGTTCTGCAAGATACTTTCTGCAATTCCTGTATCGTGCGGAGGTATGATCTGTACGCCATTTGACCCTGTATCGCATACGCATTAAATCCACGAAGCATCGTCTTGAGCCGACTCTTCGCCCTACAGTATACCTTATCTACGAACAAAGCCCAAGCAGGAGCATCAGTCATAATCCTTAACAGAGACCTTCTAAGGATATGAGAAGGCTTACATCCATTATCTTGAGCCGGGTTATGGCTAGCGGTAACCATGATACCGCCAGCAGCCTCGAATCGCCCAACTCCCAACGGTACCAAAGGCGTACATGACAGTCCTTTCAATAAGTAGACACGTACGCCTGCTCGTACGAAGACTGCTGCAGCAAGCCTTGCAAATCGTGAAGAATGATGTCGATGGTCCTGCGAGTGCGGTTCAGGCTTCGGTGTAACAACAAGATCCATGAGATTGTGAAGATAACGTACGTGTCCTATAACGATACCCATCTCTTTTGCTTTCGGTTCTTGAGCGAGGATGTACGCGCAGAGGCCCTGATAGATCACTTCTTTAGCTTGGCTGGATCCGTTCGCAGATGTAAGCCCTAACTTGAGAAGCTTGCAAGACAGTCAAGTCATTCATCCTCGAGAAGCCAGCTTCCATCTTTGCTCGAAGACCTGCAAGCATGACCATTCAGACACAGTTACCTCATCAGAAGTAAAGAGGGAAGAGGAGCACCAGCAGTCCCGAATCCAATACGTTTAGACAGACGTAGACTAAGCTCATGATGGTTGTTGGATGCTTGGAGGTCTTGGATCTCTTTGCGCGTTTCTGGGTTCTTGACAACACAGATCAAGGACAGACAGGGTAAGAAGTAGTAGTCTTGCGTAGGATCATGTTATGATGAAAGCACCTTGTCTTGTGCGAGCCAGTCTGCGCAGAGCGCTTCTATGTTAGCCGACGATGACATGGAGTACCGGAGCAGAGGCAAGATGTGTCTCGCAGATATCGTCGAGAATCACTCAATGAGATATTCTTTGTGACATGGATTGATACATTGCTTAGATAGACAGACAAAGCTCTACAACATCTTTACCCTCCAGACCGAGCTGCAATCTGAATCACTTTCTTAGTGCAGAGGGCCCTGAGGGTAGCCTTGCCTAAACCCTCTGCATTTGATGAGACAGTCCTTATCACGCCGTTGTGCCTGTCGCGGCTTGTGCTGCTGGAACAGGCAAGTCTACAAACTTGCCCATGTATAGATTGGCCAGAGACGTTGTGCTGAGCCTGTGAAGCAAATGACATCAAGCATCAGCTTGTATCCAAACCATAAGATCACTGTAATCTGTACTCACATCATGCTTGTCCAAGGCGAGTTTGAGCTGTTGGGATCTTGGATATCTGGACCATTCAGCAAGGCGGACAGGGATATTGCGAATGCGGCGAATGCAAAGACTGGTATCCGCGTGAACATGGCTGCTGCGCCGAGCATCTGCGGCGTTACATCACTTCAGTTATTGAGACTACCAGGCTTGGCCATGACAGGACTGACCATTCCACCGCCGGAAGTAAGGGCTGTCGATGAGCAAGGTCAGAATAGAATAGATACACTCTAGACAAGCGGTCTCCTTACCCGCAAAGCTATCCTTCGGTGCTGTAATCTTGAATGTTCTCTCTGCCTCTGGCTTCTTTGGGTCAGAAGTGTCTGTGCAGTCTAGTCTTAGCCGTCATCCAAGCTTGAACATGACTATAGTATGTATTCACCGAAACGAGGGATGATAGATGATGGCATGTTGGATGGATGGATGGAGTGAGGGATAGGAAGCAGCTTGGATTAGAAGGGCAGGTGATCGCAAACGAGCTGGGGTCAGTCAAGACCAGTAGCTCAGAGCTCTGCATATACAACATCATACAATCCAAGTAGCACAGCAAGCTAGTATCATCGTAAAGCTCCTTTCTAAATCATGCAGAATAGATCACGTGACTTTCTAGAACAGAGAAATCGCAGTCAGCGAGCAGAAGCTTGGATGTAGCTGTTGAGTAGCAGTGGTCTTACGCGTTTATCCTATACAGCTGTTAGTGCTAGTCTGTGTTTGCCGGGTGTGCCTGGCCGACCTTCCGGAGTTACCTGATTGGACTGGCACTGCTTGCAGGGCCTGAGGGGGGACGCGTCCAACAAGCGCAGAGAGAGAGAAGAAATAGATTGCTAAACAACGCCTCTTGCTTCTCTTTCAACCACTTCCCTCGCGAGAAAGGAAGAGAAGATGGCATCGCAGCTTCTAGGGCTGGCTTCAAGTGAACAACTGACCTTCCTTACTGACCCACTAACAAAGCTGACTCTGACAATGATGATGACTGCTCAAACACAGCCATCCTCAGACACCCATCCACCTCCCCTGATGGTCTCACTGCGACTCAAGCTCTGGCTCCAAGCGAGTCTGCTGTAAAACAAGTCTCGCTCGCAAGAGATATCGTGAATCAAGCTATCAATGGAAGAATCCTAGGTGATGCTGCTACAGGATTGCAGTGGGTTCTTACACAACCGCGTCACACTCTGTCATTGCTAATCTGCATGAATTCAGGCTCTTTGGAAGCGCTGGAGGTCCCCTCGATGACAGAAGTGAGACACTCTTCACGTTCATAGAGCCAACACATGCTGATACTCATCACATAGAGCTGCTCATGGAACATCTCATCGGTCGACTTGCCAAGATGGATGCAAGCTCCCCTGTTCGAAGTGGAGGAGAAGACCAGTTTCTCAAGCTTTTGTGGAATGTAAGACATCCCTCACTAATCCTTAAATACTTCACTCATCTAAACAAGTACGCAGGACATGCCACACCCCGTCACTTCCCTCCTAACCGAGAATCATCGCTTCCGCCAACCCGATGGCTCGATGAACAATCTCTTCTGTCCAGAACTAGGTGCCGCAGGCCAACCTTATGCAAGAACAGTAGCCCCTCTCCATCCCAAGCCTGCAAATCTGCCAGACCCAGGTCTTGTTTTCGACTGTCTCCTCAAAAGACATAAATTCACTCCTCAGCCTTCGGGTATTTCCAGCATGATGTTTGCTTTTGCAACTCTCATCATTCGTAAGCATACTTCTACATCTTCTGTTGCGTCAAACTTGGTCTGACCAGCTCGATTTCTCCACAGACACCATCTTCAGCACCGACTACTATGATCCATGCAAGAACAACGCTTCTTCATATCTTGACTTGAGCGTCTTGTATGGAAGCAGTGAAGCTCAGCAAAAGACTGTTCGACTGGGTCCAGAGTCTCCCATGTATGGCCTTGGACTCTTGAAGCCTGATGCAGCCGTCGAAGCCAAGCTATACTTTATGCCACCCGCTGTAACAGCTCTTCTTACACTCTTCTCACGCCATCACAACTATCTCGCACACATGGTGTACAAGCTGAACGAAAGAGGAGAATACGCCGACCCCTCTACCTTATCCGAAAACCAAAAAGAACTACAAGATCATCGCATCTTCAACTATGCAAGAAACATCAATTCGGCTTTCTTTGTTCAGATCATCCTCCATGATTATGTGAATTCGATACTTGGTCTCAATAGAGAAAAGACGGATTTCTTCTTAGATGCTGGGAAGGAGATCAAAGGTGTCCTCACGGGCAATGTGGGAAGAGCGTGTGGAAATGTATGCAGTGTCGAATTTAGCATGGTCTACAGATGGTGAGCTTGCCCTCCTTCAGACCTGTTTGGAAGCGAATTTTGATATATATAACCTTTCTTTACACTCTCTTGATAGGCACGCCACACTGTCCAAGCTTGATACTACTTGGATGGAAGAAGAAATGGAGAAGATCTTCGGAAAGCCGGGCGACCAGGTCACAGCTGAAGAGTTCAGATCGGTAAGCTCCGCTCCTTGATGAAAGAACAGCCAGCTTATGTCGTGTGGATTTTGTTAGCGCGCTGCTGCTTTGGTCCGAGGGGAAGATACGGAAGGAGCATCAGGCATTGACCCATCGCTCACAAATGGCTCCGAGTCTTACGCCGACAAAGTCAAGTCTCCCAAGAAGGCTCAGCAACACTTCCCTGATCCTCTCACATTCACTGTCCCAGGCTTGACTCGAGATCCTACTACACATCAATACAACGACGATGATCTCGCCAAGATCTTAGTGACGGCAATCGATGAACCTGCAGGAGCTTTCCAGGCTAATCATATTCCAGCTGTTATGAGACCTATCGATGTCAGAGGTATGGAGTCGGCTAGGAAGTACGGTGTCTGCACAATGAACGAGTTCAGGTCAGTCCTTCTCCTGTCAAAAGAGTGAGAGTGAATCCTGATGCGCGCTTGATATGCTTAACAGAACTTACTTCGATCTTAAGCCTTTCGACTCTTTCCAAGAATGGGCTGGAGAGGGCAACGAGGAAGCGGCTGCTGTCGCTGAGAGACTGTACACTCATATTGAGTAGGTTCCCTTCCACTTGCATACTACATGTAAAGCTGAGAACGCCATACAGCGACCTCGAGCTGTACCCCGGTCTCATCGCAGAAGCCCCCAAGCCAGGCAAGATGGTCGGATCTGGTCTTGCAACCGGTCACACTATTTCCAGAGCTATTCTATCAGATGCAGTTGCATTAGTACGCGGAGACAGATTCTACACGACTGATTACAACCCTACTACTCTCACAAATTGGGGCTTCGAGTACCTCGCTAGTAACCAGGCAGATGGCTCCAAGGGCGGCATGCTGAAGAAGGTCAGTCACGGACCTCTTCATTTAGGCAAATAGATGCTGACAATATTCGTATAGCTCTTATTGAAGACTTTGCCAAACAACTTTGCTTTCAACTCGACCTACGCTATGTTCCCCTTTCAAACTCCTGCCTCATCTCAAGAGATACTCAAGGAGCAAGGTATCGATAACAAATATGACTTCAAGACGCCCAAGAAAGCACCTGTCTGGAAATCTGTTCAGACATACGCTGCTGCCGATGCTGTTCTGAGAGATCATCAGACTTTCGGAGTCATCTATACTGAAGCTATGGAAAGTATCTCAAAGGATAGATATGGATTCATGCTGGGTTTCGATGCAAAGAAGAAACATGATGATGATAGGGCTATGCTCGAAGCTACTGTCTTTCCGGTCGGCTACGAGCAGGAGTACAAGAAGTAAGTTCTTATCTGATCCTTTGTGATCAGTTGCTGATTGGTATATAGCTTCTATACTCGAACCGTCCGAGACTTGATCAAGAAGGCAAGCTGGAAGACTCCGAACACAAGCGCATTCAACATGGATTTCGCAAGAGATGTCGCACGAGTCGCATCTTCAACTTGGGCTTGCACATACTTCGGGATACCCATCAAGTCGAAAGAGACTCCGCATGGCTTGATTACTCTTCAGGAATTCTACCTGGCCACCGCCGCGCTCTTCATCTATGTTTTCCAAGACTTTGAGCCTGTAGAGAGCTTCAAGCTGAAGGAAGGAGCTTTAAAAGCGTAAGTGGTGTATGGCTGCCAGAGTTGCGTCCGACAAGTTGTGCTGACCTCGGTATCGCTGGGCAGTGCCGAACTTCTAAGAGCGATTGTAACAGCTCGCGTCCACCAAGCTAGAGGCATCAGCGGGTACATTGAGAACCTATTCAAGGCTCCTGCCTCTATTCTTTCTCCAGGCCCTGAAGCTGCAGCTTTGTGTGAGTGTGGTCAGGCCGTTCCTTGACTTACGCTGACTTTGATATGCTAGACAAGAGACTTGTCAACACTGGACGATCTGTGGATGCTATGGTATCCTCTGTCATGGGCATACTCGTCGCCTCTAGTCAGAGTAAGCACTTTCACTAGAGAAGTAATAGAACCAGCTAAGCACTCTTATTTGACAGACCAAGGACAAGCCGCTGCACAAGCTCTGAATGTCTACTTGAAGCTCGAGCACAAAGAGCACAAAGAGGCTCTTTCAGGCATCGCAGCTCGAAGCGGTCCAGCCGTAGAAGAAGCTTTACTTCGATACAGTCTGGAAGCTCAGCGACTAGACCCTCAGACTCCCGGCATACCTCGTTTCGCCAGAGTAGACAATACTATCATGGATGGCGAACAGGAAGTCTCCTTCAAGGCAGGGGAACGTCTAATGGTATCGCTTGCCCACGGCAACATGGATCCCAAGGTCTTCGAAGAACCAGAGAGTACGTGTGATCCGTTTGAGATGAGATATAGCGTAATTGACCCTCATGTTTTCCCAGAAATCAAGCTCAACAGACCAATGTCCGCTTACAGACTTTTCGGTTGGGGTCAGCACAACTGCCAGGGATCTAAGATAGTCAACATCGCACAGCCTATCATCCTGCGTGAGATGATGGCCCTGAAGAACCTACGAAGAGCACCGGGCAAGGCTGGTCAGCTGTGAGTGCAAGGCATAGGAGGAAGTCAAGTAGACTGATCTTGAACCTTTCTAGACTCCGAATCGACGAAGAGTTCCATGGTACACCTATCCATCTCTACGTTACTGCCAACTGCACTCTCTTCCCATTTCCAGAGTCGATGTGCGTTCAATACGACGCCTAGACGCCCAGAGGCCAGAAGCCTCACCCTTATCTACGAGCCAAGACGGCTACTGAAGCAAAATAAGAAGGGCAAGTGGAACAGAAAGGACTGTCCACCAAGAAATTAAGTTTAGAAGGCCTGAGCCTCCCTGTCGTTGATTGACATTTAGATGCGAACTGCAATGCAACCCTCCTACTACTGCTGAAGATAAGGAATGTTCCTTGACATGCTGATAAGTGATCATTACCAGGCCGGAGCTTCATGAAGCGGACCAAGCGGGCCTCTCACGCAAAATCCAGAAGCAAATGAAACAGACCTAGCCAAGAAGCTGTCCATTCCTCTGATATGCCTCTCCGCTGATTGCCGACTTTCAGAGGCTCCTGGCCTTCAGGCAAAGTTTCAGCCCTCGGGACTGACAGCTAACGATCGGGCCATTCAAGGTTCGCACAGATCGCAGGGTATTCAGGAAAGCGCGTAAATGAGCTTGATCGGTTGCGGGTCTGGAGCTCATACCGTCTGGGCGGAATTTGTGCTTTGGCCTCGGCGAGCACGCACCACGGCGCCCTCTGCTGGGCGACCCAAGAAACCATTCTCACGATGCCCATGCTCAGAAGGAATTGCATTTCGTGTCCTTCTCTCTCCATCCTTCTCTCTTTTCTACCGCAAATCTACCTCGTTCTATTGTCCCTTCCCCGTTCTATAGCGCCTACAGGTTTCCCTGATCCGACAATCGTTTTCAGACACATCTGCTCAACAATTCTCTGCCCAAGATGGACGCTGTAGAAGACCCGAAGGTCAAGCAGTTGCGAATCTCGGCCATGTACCTGGTCTGTCTCTATAGTGTGATGATTTATGATTGGCTGCTCCAGCTGCCACAAGAGTGGAAGTAAGGCATACCACATCTCGATAGTGTGACGAGAAGACTTGGCTGATTCCTTGACCGTCGCCAGATATATCTGGCGCTCAAAGCCGACTTTCGTCTCAGGATTGTATATTCTTCTGAGATATTGGTGCATCATCAAATTTGCTATCTCAATCTACCTTATTTCAACCGATATCACCTACGAAGCCTGCAAGCGTAAGTGTAGAGCAAGCTTTTTCGCCGGTTTGGAAATGTCGCTCACAGACATTGTGTTCTTTAGCGTGGGCACAGTTCCAACTGTACGGCAATATACCGATCACTGTATCAGTATCGATACTACTCTCCCTCAGATTGTACGCTCTTTACGAGCGATCCAAGCCAGTGAGTCTCGAGTCATATGGTAACGCACATCCCGATTGATCGAGTAAACCTTCCAGCTGCTGGCCGTTCTAGGATCCATGATCCTTGCGTTCACAGCGGTCATTGCGCACGCCATGAGAGAATTTGAACCACCACGTTTCTTGGCTGGACACGGTGCCTGTAATGCAGGGCCGAAGGCCAATGCCTCCAACCTCACAATCAGTCTCTGGCTAGCTCCATTCATGTTTGATATTGTCGTTACAATCCTCCTGATTATCCGCGTAAGTTCAAAGACTGCCTGCGAAGCCTGTACTGAGCAGGTTCTGTCGGTTCAGGTTTTCGTGCTGAAGGCAAGAAGCGGCAGCTCTTCATCCAATCTGCTGCAGATTCTTGTCAGAGACGGTCTCATCTTCTTTGGCGTCATTTCAACTGCCAAGTAAGCCGCACTATGTACGCGTTCTCGTCGTTTGCCGCTGACGATTTGCTGCTGTTCGTGCAGTCTTCTGAACATATGCTTCTACCTTGCTGCTCCTCCTAAATTCAAGAGTATCAACTCATCAATGAGTTTTCTTGTCTCTTGTGCAGCCAGCTGCCGTATGATCCTGTCTCTGCGCCAGCATGCGAACGGCAACCACTCCGACAGAGGTTTCGGGGCAGAGATGGACGTCAGCAAGAAGGCCACTGTCTGGAAGAGAGGAAGCGACCATATGTCAACCCGCGTTGCTCTTCCGCCCCACCCGGAACTGTACAATGGCGGAGGAAGCTCGAACAACGACGAAGAGGAGAAGGCAGTTCTTCCAGGAGTTTTCGTAGTTACAGAGAAGCATACACAGATTGATAGAGATTGAGGTGCATATATGGAAGGTTCGTAGGTTTGGGTGGCCAGGTTTTTGTCGTCTTCTTTCTGTCTTCTGCCAATACAAGCATGGGATTTCGTGGTACTTCTGAGTAAAAGCGTTTAGCTACAGAGGCGTGCTTGAAGAACTGCTTCGCTGGATACTCTGATCTGCGTCGTCTTGCTGGGATCTGGACGGCGGACGAGGTCTTGCGCTGTTTACTGATCCGCCAGTCATATTTCACTGTAGTCGCAGCCAGATGGCATCCACCACGACTACAGTCGATTGTACGCTGGCTAGAGGAAAATCTCGCAAAGTTTGGAGGGTGATGGCTCGTCGAGTCTCAGGCTGCAAACTTCGCTGGCTCTTTTCAGGTCGCTTCGCTCATATGTCAACGGCTATGTGATCTTACGTAGAGTTAGACATTGTTCTACATACCATTTGTTACTGCTTGTATCTACACAATGCGCATAATAGCAAAGACACACGCTGTATTACAGCCTAAGTCCTAGATCGTACCAATCGATGTCAGCGGATGCGCATCCGCTATCTCGCTGGATCGCATTCTTCTAACCAACCGAGGAAGCTCAAGCCGCTGCATATGTAGACCAGCTTAAATTACTGGACTTTCGAATCTACAAACCGGGCATCTAGCGCATAGGCGTGCGCTCAGCTTCGTCTCGATATGTTCAGTAAAGTGAAGTGTTGTTTTTGAGGAACTCTAGTGTTAATTCGAACGCCAGGAACTGTTTCTATACATTAGCGAGAAGCTGGCAGGACATTGAGAGACGGTGCGCACCGTGCTTGCTCCAGCAGGTATACTGGAATCTTCATCAGTACCCTATCAAATTGTAAGTGAGCAACACTCACGTCCTCAGATAAGTCGGCGTTATTCCGCGCCAGAACGCTTTCAGACCTTCCTCTCTATATATCGTTTTGAATGTGTTTGTTATGTAGCTTAGTCCATTGAGGGACGTCGTTGTATTCTGTACTCTGCTCTTGACCACGTCTTTGCACATTCGCAAATCAGCGAGATTACCGCTGGGAAGGCCGTCATGCTCACCGAAGGGGTAGCAAGCGGTCCAATACGCCAGACCGCCTGTAGCACCTGCTGTCAAGGTCGCCCATACTGGCAGAGGAGTGTCCTTATTGCCCAGCGTGCCATATATTGAATTATGCAGGCGTCTCTTGCTAAACTCGTATGCGGAGTAGAAGCCTGCGTATGCCGGCATATCTCGCAAGACAGTGATCCAGAAGCCGCGCATTACACCGTTCTTGATGCCATACTGCGACCACATCTCCTGAAAGACATGTCGAAGCTTCTTGTCGGTAGCCGCACCGTACTGCCCTAAATCGCGAATGAGCACCTCATCGTCAACCATCCATGTAGAGATTCGGACATATATACTAACGTACCTTGCATTCTAATTTTGAACAGCTCAACCGGGGAGGCTAACAGTGATTGGAAGGCGCCAGCCATTGCGCCTGCTGCTGCGGTCTGAGGGATCGATAAGACAGGATACGGCGATATTATACGCTTGCTTTGCGAATACCCTTGAAGGTAGCGTCAAGAAATTAGGCAAAGATCTTCTTTGAGGGAATGTCAATACGCCTACCTGTGAAAAGCAGGGCGTTGACGGATGCTATACCAATCAAAGGACTGGCCATGCCCTTGTATAACGCCAAGAAGCCTTCTCGCTTGACTGTTTGAGATGCGATATCCCATGTGTTCTTGTACTGGCCGGGCAAAGCAATCTGCGCTCGCACGCGGATGGTATCGAGAGGTTGCCCACTACAGATATGATCAGCTTTGCGCAACAATAGACTGAGAAGTCGCTGACACTACGACCTGAGCCGCTCCTCCAATAGAGCCAGCCAGGAAGTTTGCGAGTGCTGAAGGCGGCCTTGCAGTAGTTGCTTCAGCAGTCCGAGAAGGTGCATTGGCCATTGTGGTCGCTTCAGACCGAAGATTGTCGACTTTCCCTCTACTCGTCATTTGTATTCGAAAGGCACCTTTCCCTCACTTGATCTTCTTAGGGCAACGGGACAGACGACTTGCGCGGCAGATAGAGCGTCAGAGTGCGCAATGTCGGTGCCAGGAAAGCGGTCGCGCGTCAAGAATTGGGTCGCCGGCCAGCAAATCGACAGTTTCAGCGACCTTGAAGGCGACGATGGATCCAGCGAAGATGGTTCGGATGACGGCCAGAGTGAAGCAGGCGTGAATGGCAGAGAGGTCAATGGAAGAGGCCACGCAAAGGAAGAAGGCAGCTATCCAGATCCAAGTCAAGATTGGGAGAATTTCGAAGAGGCCGCTCGAAAATGTATCCCAAGCATAAAGACCAGCATAAGGCTCGCTTTCCTCAACAAGGCCCTCATCAAGAATCTCAAGAAGGAGTGTGCGTGCTGGATCACTGCCAGCGACCGTACTTGACTGACCTGAGTTCCGGCTTTCCATGCATGACTTGGACATTCAGCTCTCACACCTCAGCAGAGTGCTGCTATCTTCAAGATCTTAGTCCCTACATATTCGCGATACATCGATAGACCGTCTCGAGATGCCGTGCAAGAATGCATAAATCTCATAATCACGACAGATCTTCAGAAACAGTCTGGCAAGCTCTCTGAAGCAGCTGTGAAATGGCTCGAGACCGAAGTAACCACCAAAGTATGCTCTCCCACGTCCTTTGCAGCGGGCACCACAATTGTCAATCTTCTCGCATGGATAGCTACGGTATTCGATGCACACGCAAAGGCATTGGGAGCAGAAGAGTTCGGGAGAGCTCACAAGAACTGGCAATCCCTGCTTAAGAGTATGGCGGTATGCTACGATGCATCGCAGATAGCGACCTTGCGGGAACCTGTCAGGAAGAGCGGGACCATGAACATGCGTCGCACCATCAGGCAGGTATGTTCTTGCTTACGTACTTCATTATATCGGGTCTTCGCTTATGGCTTGCACCTCAGAACGCCTTGCTCATCCCCGATATTTTGAAAACCCTCCATACTCCGGGCCAAATCAAGCCGCCTACCGCTACCTCAGCCTTGCTCGGCCTCGTCATCGACGTCTCTCTGCGCATCAAGAAGACGAAGACCGTGAACATAGAACAAAGTATGGAGTGGGTGCGAGCCGAGAAACCGGCTATTCTTGCATACTATCGGGAGCATATTCTGGCTTCCCGAACGCCTCTTCCTCCCCATATCACCACTTCCTTCAACGATTTCGTCGGCTCGATTGTAACACCGGAAGACCTTGCCTTGGACAGCGAGCTGGTGAAGGCAATGGACAGAGCGCTCCTTCGCAGTCCTGAAGTTGCTTTGACGACTCTAGACGTCTTCTTCACTGCTTACACTTCCCCACCAACCCTCGCACAAGGCCGGGATCGTGTACGACCACCTCCTACGGAACTCGTTACAAAGAAGCTCCTGCCCCAAATCTTGTCAGCTGCCAAATCCAGCAATGCTCTTGTTCGATCGTCAGCCGCTCTACTCCTTAATACTCTCGTCTCCCCATTCCTACTAGATCCTGCAGCAGCCACGACCGTCCTAGATATGGCGAAAGAGATAGCTTCGCCGCTGCGGACCAACAAATCCGCGTCCCCGGAGCATCGAATAGCTCTGAGTCAGATGCTTCTGTCTATGCTATCTTCGGACGAGCCTTCTATCGAAATCGCTACCGAAATCACCGATTCCGTAGTCGCAGCGCTGGGCAAAGAGACCAACGAAACTGCCTTATCGGCATTGCTAGATGCCTTAACTTCTTCCATGATTGTGCTTCTGAAGGCAGATCAGGCTCAGAAGGTGCAAGCTTCTGTCACCATTCTCGCGAAGGGTTCCAAGGACACAAAGACGAATATACGACGCTGCTACCTGAATGCCGCGGGTCAATTATTTTGGAGACTGTCTGGTCAGGTCACGAAAGCGAACACTGCCGAGCTAGAGCTACTCAAGGCGATGATGCCGGCGCTTGAAGCTGCCGTGAAAGCTGCTAGTACCGTTACTGCAGGGTCAGCCATGGAAGGTTGGATAGCTACAGCAGTGTTACAAGGCGTCTGTGCGCGATGGCGAATCGCGCAAGCCGACAATCTGCTGCAGAAAGACCCTATACTGCAACATGCTCTGTCCCATTCCCCGAAACCTTCTTTCCTCCTCGCTGAGCGAGCGTACAAGAAGCTCGCGAATGTTGAAGACGAAGTTTGGCTTGTACGGGCGCTGGAAAGCACCCTGTTAGCTGCTGTCAGCCGCCTGGCAAGCAGTGATCAGTCTAGCAGGTAGGGCAGAGCGCCATATGCTATTAGACGTTCTTCGCTGATGTTCGTACGCCTAGAACCGCCGCAAGTTTGCCATTACTCCACGTAGCGTTAGAGAGCTCGAAGAATGATCACCGCAAGGATGCTTTGCGCGCGATCGAGAGCATAGCCAAGAAAGAGTGCGAAGCGAATGCGAACACCATCTTTATACCAGGTTTAGGGCACTGGTTAGCTCAGACTGAAAAGCAAGATGAGCTTGCGACGGCCGCTTCAGAGGAATATCGAGCACCTGATCGCTCTTCGCGCCTACAAGCTCTTTTGCTGTCCATAGCCCGGGCGGCAAACGGTCAAGCCGCTGTGATCGCTAAATTCGTAGTTCTTGCTCACCACGGCGCTATTGGTCAGTCCAAACATCTTCTGCACGATCGAAGCTGCAGGCTCATGGTTTTCATGCAGCCACTACGCGGCCTTCGCTGTGGGTTGACCTGGCAATAGCTGCATCCTGCGATCCAGCAGAAGTCGCCGCGTCTCAGAGTCCAGAAATACTATCGCAAATCGCAGCCGCAGAAAGCCACGAAAGTGCTACCTTCGTTCGAGCGGCATATTCTGCAATCTCCACGGTCGTTTTCGTGGCTCCGGACACGTATCTGCCGCTGTTCGTTGACAAGATCCGCCGCGGCGTGGACGTGAAGAATCTGAACTTCGTTGGCGATGTCGAGATGGGTATACTGGAGACTCCTGAAGACACGCCCTTCGTAGATGGTGAGCGCGCTTAGCGTGCATACATAGGTATACAAGTGTAGCTAAACCTTCCTTCGCAGTCCTGACAAACTCAAAGAGTGCCGCAACCACCTCCAAAGGCAAAAACGCAGCCATCGACAAATGGGACGAGGAGACCCGTAAAGCCCTTGAAGCTAAGAAACGTAGTGCTGGAGGCGCATCCGCCAAGCTCTCCAAGGCAGACCAAGCACTAGTCGACGAACAGTTGCGGAAGGAGAAGGATATTCGTTCCCGAATTGTGTCGGCGCTCGCTGAGATTCGGAAAGGCTTCCAGACTACGCAAAGTCTCCTCAGATTAGCATCAAAAGAGTTTCTGAAGAGTTTTATTCCGGTTATCTTGGAACCCATTCTAGCGGCTTGCATGGTACCTCAGGCACAACTGTACAAGGAAGACGCGTTCCAGACAATTCTAGTACGTTCATCATCTCCGAGGTGCGCATGAGCTGACATTCATGTCGTAGCGACTGTACGAAAGCTGTTCGGCTAGAATCAGCGACATCCGCTTGTCGCTGGCTCTATCTGTTCTGCGTGGAGCGCGATCGATAGTAGTACCCGCCGACTTCGAGGGTGAAGAATTATCGGTGCTCGCAACCCGTGTATTATATCGGTTGCGCTTCCAGAGTGAGCGTGAGCCCTTCGACCCTAGTACATTTGCATTGGCCGCACCCCTACTATACCGCTGCATTCAAGAAGAAGGAGTTGGGGTCAACAAAGGCGACAACGACGCATCAATGGAGCAACTAGCCCTTGCCGTTGATGTCATTCTCTTTCATGTTAACCAATGTGAGCTTTTTCCATACTAATAGTAAGTATAGCACACCCTGATGCTTTGCCGATTATAGTCAACGACCCGTCTTACCCCAGACTGGAGACCATACAAGCTCTGGTCCTGGCTATCGCAAAGTACCCGTCGCTGTCCCAACCTGCTTCAACGGCCCTGCAAGATCTTGGTGGGTCGATCGAGACCAACGCTGCCTCGGCCGAGGTATCTGCTCTTTTGCAGAGTTTGATGGCGGAAGAGGTGCAAGTCAGGCATGCATGCTTGCTTGCACTGACGGTGAGTACGCCACTGCAGCCCCGCTTTCTTAGCTAAAGTCGTCCTTTGCCAGCCTCTCGACTTGACGGACCTGGACTATACTCCAGAACTGTGGATCGTATGTCAAGATAGCGATGAAAGAAATGCTGATCTGGCGAATACTATCTGGGACGACAACGGGCTCGATATCAAGGAGAATGCAATAGATACCTTAGCAGGCTATCTAGGTAGGGAAAATTCAGCATTTCTCGACGCCCACTCTCTGCTAATCGTGCCAACAGATCACAAAACTGCTTTCGTCCGGGCCTCTGCAGCTTTGGCTATCGCAAATGCCGTCGAGCAAGTCCCTTCACTAGTCGGCGAGGCCGTCAAACGTCTATCTCGCGACTATCAGGAAGCCGCCAAAGAGCGCCTGCCGGAATATGACCGCTTTGGCATGATTATCGAAGCGTCCCTCCACAGAGAAGACCCCTGGAGAGCTCGGAGCGCACAAGCCGAAGCTCTGCAACATCTTGCGCCATTCTACGAATCTGAGCAAGTAGAACTTCTGTTCAGACTTCTGGTAGCCGACCAAGCGCTGGGCGACCGCTCTGAACAAGTCCGGTCGAAAATGCTAGATGTACGTCCTCTACTTCTTTTGGCTAGTTGATGGAGCTCATACTATGCGGATAGGCCGGTATCGCTACGGTAGACGCACAAGGCAAGGCGAATCTGCAGCCATTGATGACGCAGTTCCAAGAATATCTCGGGACCCAATCGGCCAGCAATGAGGTCGGAGATCGCGTTACTGAGGCAGTCATTGTGCTCCTTGGACGTCTCGCGCGTCACCTAGACGCTTCAGATCCTCGTGTCGGGGATGTCATCGAACGCTTAATGACTGCTCTCAAGACTCCATCCGAGATAGTCCAGATCGCAGTCTCCGATTGTCTGCCACCCCTCGTGCGTGCAAACTCCGGCAGGGGAGCCAAGGTAGTCGAGCAGCTCCTGCGCGAGACCCTTCAAGCCAGCAAATATGCAGAGCGAAGGGGTGCTGCATATGGGCTGGCCGGAGCAGTCAAAGGAAGGGGAATAACCTCCATTAAGGAATTCGATATCATGAGTCGCCTCCAAGACGCTGCCGAAGACAAGAAAAGTAACAATGCACGCCAGGGAGCAATGTTTGCTTTCGAGACTTTGTCTGCCACTCTCGGCAGGCTGTTTGAGCCTTACATTATCAAGATCTTACCGCTTCTCCTTACTTGTCTCGGTGATGCATCGACAGATGTTCGCGATGCAACCGCTGATGCTGCCAAGGTCATCATGAGTCGTGTGTCGGGACATGCCGTCAAGCAGATTCTGCCGGTGCTTCTCGAGGCACTACAAGAGCGACGTATGTTTATTCGAATTCCGTGAATAGTGGGCATCTGGCTGACTATTCTTATACAGAATGGCGTACAAAGAAAGGAGCAATCGAATTGATGGGTGCCATGGCCTATCTTGCGCCGCGCCAGCTGTCTCGATCTCTGCCTACAATCATTCCGCCATTGACCGAAGTTCTGACGGATACACACACCCAAGTCCGCACGTCTGCCAATGCCAGTCTGAAGAAATTTGGAGAGGTATGTCTGGCGTGGTGCAGATCTGTCTACAAATACTGACACTGAATGTGACACAGGTGGTCGACAATCCAGAGATCCAAGCAATGCAAAGTACCCTGCTTGCTGCTTTAGTCGATCCCACCAAGAAGACAGGCAAGGCTTTGGATACACTTTTGACCACTTCCTTCGTCCATTACATCGATACGTCCTCTTTGGCGCTCGTAAGTCTTGACGCCTTCGATATCTGTATGGGTGCGGGAACTGACCGCTATCACTAGATTGTCCCTATCATCGATCGTGGCCTACGAGAGCGAAGCACTGACTTGAAACGGAAAGGCGCACAAATTGTTGGCAACATGGCTTCCCTCACCGATTCCAAAGATCTCATTCCATACCTTCCGCAACTTGTTCCTCGAGTTCGCGAAGTTCTCGTTGACCCTGTGCCGGAAGCTCGAGCAACCGCTGCGAAATCACTCGGAGTGCTCATTGAGCGCTTAGGTGAAAATGCTTTCCCAACGCTAGTCGACGATCTCTCGGATATTCTGCATTCGGATGCCAGTGGTGTCGATCAGCAAGGCGCTGCTCAGGGTCTGGCGGAAGTCCTGGCAGGCCTCGGTGTCGAGCGCATGGAGAGTATGCTGCCTAGCATCATCGCTAGCACCTCCTCGAGCCGTGCATATGTCAGGGAGGGCTATATTTCACTGCTCATTTACCTTCCTTCTGTCTTTGGCGATCGTTTCTCTCCTTATCTTGGTCGTATTATACAGCCAGTGTTGAGTGGTCTAGCCGATGACAGCGACTTCGTGCGAGAAGGTATGTTATCGCGTATTGCTCACAGAATGTGTTTGCGGCTGACTGGTCTATGACAGCTTCTATGCGAGCTGGAAGAATGATAGTCAACAACCACGCGACGAAAGCTATCGACCTACTCTTGCCCGAACTCGAGCGTGGGCTATTTGATCACAGTTGGCGTATACGACTGTCTTCAGTACAGCTCATTGGGGAGTTACTCTTCAGGATCTCAGGCATTAGCGGTAAGGCGGAGATGGAACAGGAAGGAAACGAAGAGGAGGACGATGCGTATACAAGCAACGCAGAGGCCGCCAAGAAGATGCTGGAGGTTCTCGGCAAGGATCGCCGCGACCGGGTCCTTGCCAGTCTGTATATCCTACGACAGGACTCGGCAGGTCAGGTTCGAATGTTCTCACTCAACGTCTGGAAGGCACTGGTCACGAACACACCACGTACTGTTCGAGAGATCCTATCCTCACTGAGTGAGTCTGCGATCTTTAAGCACCTTGATGCTGCTAACGCCTTGGCGCAGTGCACACTATCATTCGCCTGCTCGCATCATCGGAAGGCGAGCAGAGAGAGATGACTGCTCGTACACTTGGAGAGTGAGCCCAAGCTAAACGATCAGACTTTTGCGGCCAGTATCTGACTTTTCACCCTAGACTATGTCGCAAACAAGGTGACCGTGTGCTCGGGGAGGTTATCCCTATTTTGCAGAAAGCGTCTCAGGGTAATGAAGCAGCGCGTCAAGGCTGCTGCCTTGCCTTTGCGGAGATTCTGGAGACGTCTACAAAAGCGCAACTGGAGGGACAGTAAGTAGTCTATGGTTTTCGCAGATACTGACACGGTACTGACGACGACGTGCGCGTGCAGCGAGGACGATATAATCAATAGCGTTCGTGGCGCGCTGGTCGATGACAGTGCAGCCGTTCGGCAAGCAGCTGCCCAGGCCTTCGACGCCCTTCAGACGCAGGTCGGACCTCGCTCTATCGATCAAACCATACCAACCTTGCTGGCTGCCCTTACCCAAGCGGGCAGCGCCAGCGAAGCAGCCTTGTCCGCTTTGAAAGAACTGTGCGTCATGGCGGCTTTGAGCAAAGAGTACAAGCTGACCTTCTCGTCTTTCTAGGATGGCCGTCCGTGCACAAGCAATCTTCCCTATTCTTATCCCAACCCTTATAGCTACACCAATTTCTGCTTTCAACGCCCAGGCCTTGGGTTCCCTGGTTGGAGTAGCAGGCTCCGCTTTAAACAGGCGCTTGGCCCAGATCTTGGATGCGCTCCAGTCCAACAAAGAGTTGCAGACCGACCAGGAAATCAGGGGCGAGCTCGACTCAACTATCAAGGCTGTTCTAGGGTCGGTCGAGGATGTCGAAGGATTGCATATGCTCATGCTTCACTTGCTGGGCCTTGCCAAAGACCCGAGGATTGCCAAGCGTATTGGCGGTTGTGAATTGTTCGCAACCTTCTGTCAAACCACGGAGGAGGACTTCTCGGCTTACCATGTCGATTGGTAAGTAAAACCACTCCTGAGAAAGACCTGGAGCTGAAATGACGTGCTACAACAGGCTTCGGCGTATTCTTGCGTTATATGAGGATGGCGAAGATAGAGTTGTCGCTGCTGCCATCGAAGCTATGGACGCTCTGAGCAAGACTCTCACGAAAGAACATATGGAAGGCTTAGCGCCTGCTTTGCGAAGAACAGTGGAAACCACCTCTACAGCGGGCAACGATATAGCCGGATTTTGCAGACCCGGAGGTCTCAAGCCTATTCTGCCCATCCTTATACAAGGACTCCTCGCGGGAACGAACGAGCAACGAGAGCAGTCAGCATATGGTATGGGCGATATCGTTGAGCGCACTGCTACCGATGCCCTTAAGCCGCATGTCACCCAAATTACTGGGTATGTCGCTCTATGTCACACAAGGTTGAGCAACGCTAATCCGAATTTTGCGCTTCTGCAGACCTCTCATCCGTATCATTGCTGAGCGTTATCCACCACCCGTCAAGGCAGCTATTCTGTCAACTCTCGCAGTCCTGTTGACGAAAGCACCTCAATTTGTCCGACCTTTCTTCCCTCAACTGCAGAGGACATTTGTCAAAAATCTTTCCGAGCTGTCCAGCAGTACCATCCGACAGAAAGCCGCACATGGTCTTGGCATACTGATGTCGTTACAGCCGCGAATAGACCCGCTCATCACTGAGCTAGTCAACGGCTGCAGCCATGATGAGCAAGACGTCCGGGACGCCATGTCCAATGCCCTAGGTCAAGTGGTACGCTCAGGCGGAGCCAACATGACTCCACCTGCACGAGCTGCTGTGGCCGGTCTCGTGCGTGCTACGCTGGAAGAACCCAGCAAAGAAACGTTCAACAATGGCATCGCGCGGACGTTAGCCGGAATGTTGCTACACCGCATGAACGAGGCAGACTCTCTTGTGCAAATGCTTCTCGAAGGAAAAGCGACACCACTTTCCAGCACTGCCATAGTCGAATGCCTAGAGACTGCTCCTACTCAGCTGTACGAGGCGAATCCGAGTCGCATTACGTCGCGAATACTCAAGAATGTCGTGAATGAACATCCTGGTGTGGCCAGACCTGCGCGAGAAGCTCGTGAGCTTCTCAAAAAGACCCAGCCGTGGTCAGAAGACGAAGATGTACAAAGTAGACTGGCTTAGAGATAGTAGAAAAACAATCCTTAGGATACCATGTCGTTAGCTATCCTTTGTTGTCACTCGTCTCGCATTACTCAAATGAGCAGCATCAGTGTCCTATGCTTTGCTTTCTGCTGTAACTACAGTCGCCACTAATGTATACAGCACTATGACATACAGATGAAGGAAAGAGGTGCGCATTGACATAATTTACAAGCATGAATCGGGCAAAGACCGGTTGCATTCACCTGCTTTAGGTACCACCGCCGCTGCGCTCAACGGGTATTTGTCTGCGCTCCGACTTGCTTCCAGCAGAAGGGTCTTCAAGCTGGGCTGTATGGGGAGGATCGCCCAAACTGCGTCGAGCGGCGATATTGCCCTTCTTTACGTCCTCAAAGGTAGCGTCTTGGAGTGAAGGGTGAAGTCCCATCGAAAGAAGGAAGTCCTTTGCCTGATCAAACTCCTGGTTCTGCCTCTTGGTAGACCAGCTCAGCTCTTGACCCATGATGCTGATAACCTTTGGCAATGCTTCAAGAGCTGCCTGGGAGTTGAGGAATGAAAGCCGTGTCTAATGAGGAGGATAACGCTCAGTAAGATGTCAAGAGGCGTATGGTACCGCAATGAAACTCACTCGTCTAGCAATAACATCGACGGCGGTTTGAGCGTACTCTCGTCTGCAAGCGTATCGGATTTCGGCCTCGATGTAGGGATAGACCGGGTCGATTCTCTTGCCGTGGATTGGCCATCTGTGCCCAGTCTTCTCTGCCATCTCGCAGACATTGAGAGAGCGATCTCCGTATGTATCGGTCAAGTGCTTGGCTACAGCAGTCTCGAGACCGTATTTCTGGATGAGCTCGACGTAGAGGTTCTTGTGCCATCCGTGAGATCCAAGAAGTTTGAGTGCTTCCGTCTTGCATGGGTACACGGCGCTGACCTCCAGTCCGTATTCTTTGATTGCAGCATCGACAGTCTCAGCAGCCATGGCCTACAAGACAAATGAAGATAGTTAGCTAACCAGTAGAGGCATTGATGTCTTCGTAATCTGCTTACTCTGTAAGTCGTCCATTTTCCACCGGCGATGGTAAGGAGTCCACTCGGCGAGATGTTGATCATATGATTACGAACCAAGGACTCGGTGTTTTTCGCATCTGGATCTCGCACCAAAGGTCGAATACCGGACCAAGCAGAGAGAACATCTTCACGTCGAACTTCGATATCCTTGCTAAGATAGTTTCGCACTTCTCCCAGAATCCATTGAATCTCTTCTTCCTTTGGAATAGGGTTGGCAGTGACTGGCGAAGCTGAATCTGTCGTTCCTGCAATTGCATTTCCTTGCCATGGCAGGAAGAAGATGACTCTTCCGTCTGAAGTGGCTGGGTCGAGCATACCCATTGTTTGAGGTGAGTAGTAGTTGGGAAGGGTGACGTGGACTCCGGAAGATGGAGCTACGATAGTCTGCACTGATGGGTCGTCAAGCTTGCGTACACCATCGCTGAAAGGTCCTGTCGCGTTGATGATACCCTGAACGTGACATTAAGCAAGTCAGTATCTTTCGTTGTAACAGCTCACACAGCGATCGTGAAATCTTACCTTTGCCTTGACATCCCATTCGTTACCAGAGATGTTGTCTCTGAGACGTGCACCGTTGCATCGACCTTTCCCATCCTTGTGCAGAGCAATGACCTCTGTGTGATTTGCAGCCACACATCCTTGCTGAACAGCTGTCATAACGAGCGCGACGTTCATTCGGGAGTCGTTATGTTGACCTGCACCAGGAATACCGAGATCAGGAATTGATACTAGTGAGGAGCTGAGCCTGCGTTTGTGCTTACCATCGTAGTAGACTAGAGAACCACGGAGGTTCTGGTCTTTCAAGAGAGGGAATTGTGCCAAAGTCTTGCCACGGCTCATGAAGTAGGACCCTTCCATGTTTTGCTTGCCTGTTCGCAACAGGATTGTCAGTATGGGTGAGACGTGTCTGGCATTGTTGTCAAGACTGACCCGCAAGCAAATCGTAGACTTTGCAGCCAGACCAGAAGTAAGGGATTTGCCAGTATCTGTAGAAACGTGTGAGCGAAAGGAATGGCTGAATGTATAAATAATGCCTTACGTGTAGATAGGAAGCATGATAGGCAGGGGGTGCGAGAGGTAGGGAGCGATTTCTAGGAAAGTCTTTCGTTCGTGAAGAGCTTCTCGGACGAGCTTCCACCTGCGCAGAAAGCATTGTTAGCATGTTATATAGTCGTATTATAGGTAGAATACTCACTGCTCGTAATCCAGTTCCATGATGGCCTTCTGCAGGTAGCGGACTCCACCGTGAATGAGTTTGGTAGACTTGGACGATGTGCCTGTTGTACTGGTCGGTAGAGTTGCAAGGATACTGTAATAAACGACCCACCGGAAGACCAGTCATCGCGCTCGACCATTGCGACTTTGAGACCTCGAGCAGCCGCATCGACAGCGGTACCAGCTCCGGTCGCACCACCTCCAACAATCTATTATAAACCATGGTATGTCAGCTTATGATGTTCTCAAGACAGCTAACTATCGAAACTGGTGTTTGCCGAAAAAGATCCGACGTCACTTACCAGTAAATCATACCCTTCGTCCCCAGTTCCAATATCAGGGATTTTCACATCTCTTGCGCGAGCGAGTTCTTCAGTAGGTTCGTACTTTTTATCGAGCATAGTGCTCTTCTTGAGCGCTTGTAGCATCTCATCTCGTGACGGAGGTACCCATGACAGAGGGGGAGCTTTCAAGACTGGATCATTGTCTCGGGCTGCGTCGAGGCGAAGCTTTTGCTGTCTTTGAACGTACAGAGTCGCGACTGTTGCTGCTGCGCCTACTGCGACTGTTCTGATCACGACAGGCCGTCCAGCGTTGGCTCGCAGCCTGGCGAAACGAGCTGCCATTTTCTTGGGGATCTGATAGGTAGGAAGGAGACCCTAGTTTGTGTTTGAATCAATTGAAAGAAAGAGAAAGAAAGAGAAGATTCCTGAAAGAAGAAGTCAAGCGAGCAAAGACAGTCAGAGATGGCAGAGGCAACCAACTTTGGCCACTTAGTCCGGGTAAACTTCACCAAACAATCTGAAATCACGCTTTTTTTTTGCCCAAACTGCAGACTGCACCTATCATATCAAGAACTACAGAATGCCGATATTTACACATTCTCTTCTCTTTTGTCCAGGACAGCTATACACAATCACTACTTTGCCGCAACTCGTAGGAAGGGCTTAGAAGCGTCTTTACATAGAACCAGCGAAACCAGTATAGAACCATAATAGATTAGATATCGCGTTTTGTATGCGATGTGTTTGTGAATAGGGCATTTGACAGTCGAAGTTTACGCTTCGATCTGTTGCTGCTGCTTCTTCTTGCCCCAAGGTCTGTTGAGAGGCGATTCGGGTCCGCTCTGCATTGATCAGATACACATCAATATGGCATCAAACATTGTTTTGAACAAGACTTACGAAGATGAAGAGGTCGTAGAAGAAACCACCAAACAGAGCACCGAAGATAGGTGCGATGATGGCGACGTATGCGAAGTATCCGTTTCTGTATGTCCAGATTTCCTTGCCGTAGCCGAAGCATGCAGCAGCGATACGGGGACCGAGATCACGCGCAGGGTTCAAGCAGTATGCAGTTTGTGTTCCGAGAGCGGCTCCGAGTCCGACAATCAACCAGAGAAGGATCATTCCGTTCATACCGGCAGGCGCAGGGTTGTTGTTGGCATCGCCGAGAGCGAGAATAAGACCAAGAAGAACGGCAGTTGCGAAGAATTCGGAGAAGAAGCAAGACACATTGGTCATGTAGGGTTGAGCGGCAGTGAAGAAGAGAGAACCAGTCGAGTTTTCGCCGCCAAACGTTCGGATGCCCGAACCACCCTCGTATTCGTTGATGAGGTTATAGTAGTTAGACTGGATGAGGATGGAGCCGAGGAAAGCGCCAAGGAGTTGACCGATTGCGTAACCAGGTACTTTTCGCCAAGGGAAACCACGGAATACAGCCTGAAGCGTAGAAGAATTAGTGACAGCTCTCTGCAATCTCGCCTAGTGCAACTTACCAATGTGATTGTGACAGCAGGGTTGATGTGAGCACCAGAAATACCACCGGCAGCGTAGACACCGAACCTGCAGAGAAGACACTTGGTCAGCCAACAGTCCCTTCTCGCTGGACGACAACGGCAAACACTCACATGACACCGATACCCCAGCCGAAAGAAATAGAGAGATAAGAACCCTGAGTGAGCCTTGAGAGGACGACCTGACAGTTTACACCGTTTCCAAAGATGATGAGGATCATTGTTCCGATAAATTCACCAAAGGGTTCCTTGAACTGTTTTCTAATTCTTGCCCATGGATTTTGGGGCTCTGTAGGGTCGTAGGGAGCGACATCGAGAGTGTCTACTTCATTGTGGTGCGCCTCTCCCTTCTCGCCGGTTGAGGTCGTTGAGACGGCCTGGTTGCGTGTACCCTCCTTGGTGAGGGTTGGAAGATGGTTGTCTGCTGCTGCTGGTCTGAAACCGTGCGAGGGAGTTGGTGCTCGCAGATCGGTCCCGGCAGGGTGAACGAGGTTTGTGTGGGGAGCGGAGCCTGTGGACAAATTGTAAGCATTGTAGACATGTTGTCAGCGATCTTTTCTGAAGCTTACCAGACTCGATTGCCTGCAGCATCTCTGGTGTCACGAGGACATATTTGACTTGGCCTTCTACGGCTGAATGAGGAGCAGCAGTCGAGAAACCGGGACCAAAGAGCTTTGGGTCTTGCTGATTGTGATGCTCATGATGACGGTGGTGGGTGTGCTGGTCTGCATTGAGATGAGCAATGCGGTGGTCTACCGGCAAGTTGATAGGCGCCTCGCTGATCGAGTTTGAGCGCGAGACAGGTCTCGAGTTAGGACGAGAGGCAGGCATGGTCGCTGTTGCTGTGCTTTGCTTTCCTAGCTGAAGTTGGGAGAAGAGATGAAAGATCAAAGGCGGAGTTCAGATCTTTTAAGCAAGTTCTTCTTTCTCTGGTATAAGATACTGTAGAACGGGGATGAGCGTGGAGAAGATGGAGCTAAGAGGAAAGGAAAGAAAAGAAGAAGTTGGATTTGATGTGGTGGTTTAATGGAGATGAGATGAGATGATGATGCGAAGGCGAAAGGTTGCGAAGATGAGCCAGAACTTTGAATGGGGGACCCGACAGGGGAGCGTGAGTAAAGTATGATGCGGGCCCTCTTCCAGCTGCAAGGTGGATAAACTCTTCTCTTACCTAATTGCAAGCTGGTCAAGTGAGCGGTGTTACAAGCCCGAACGCGCAGTCAGCGCACATGAAAAGAAAACTCTGACAGCTGGTGAATTTAGCCGGGCGGCCGTGCCTGTTCCTTATGCAACCAACTGTCACCGGCCGGCCGACATCCGAGGCTGGGGCGATCACCGCACCGGCTACTCAATTGGCCGAAAGTAGGTTCTACCGGACAGGTGATGCATCAACAGAGTTCATCCGGGTGATCTCTGAGGTCTCTGCCACGGCTGATGTTCCAGACTCCGCTTCTTCTCCCTGAGGAGGGTGTGGGAGAATCTCTTTGTTGATGGAGGGCTATATGATATTGAGTGTGGTCCCTCTGGGCTGGGCGTCTGGGTAAAATTCCGGTAAGGAAAGCAATGCTCTTGGTGTTCCTGCACGGCAGAACCCCCGGTTACTTGTGGACAGTGTAAACTGTTTTATCCGGGATCCACGTATGGAGTCTCCGTCGCGTGCATTGAGAGGCCCGGCTGAACTTGGCCGTGTCCACAGGGCTGGAAGCTTGTTGTGTGCTCTGCTTATTGCCAGCTTCTCCTCTCTTGCCTCCGTACTCCTACTCTAGCCTCCCTCCCACACCCCGCTTGTCTTATAACACCAAGTCCATCACACCATGTCTTCCGAATACATCATCTCCGTCGATATCGGCACAGTGAGTAGACCTTTGTATTGTATTGTATTGATTGAAAGAGTTGAAAGTCTAACCTTTGTTGTGTTTAGACCTCGACCCGAGCCATCCTCTTCAACCAGGCCGCAGAAGCTCTGGCAACCCACCAAATTGAGTATGACCAGATCTACCCTCATCCAGGATGGCACGAGCAGAGACTCGAGGATCTCATCGGAACAGTCCACACCTGTCTCGATGGAATTGCCGAGAAGCTCGAGAAGCAAGGCATCAAGAAATCCGAAGTAAAAGGTCTTGGTATCACAAACCAGCGCGAGACCACCTGTGTATGGAGCAAATCCACAGGAAAAGGCCTATACAATGCTATCGCATGGCCAGATACGAGAAACACTGGTACAGTCCGCTCTCTGGCTGCCCAGTCCGATAAAGGTCTAGACGCCTTGAAAGCTACCACCGGTCTTCCCATCTCTACCTACTTCTCCGGTACAAAGCTAAAGTGGATGCTCGACAACGTACCTGCTGTCAAAGAGGCTCACGACAAGGACGACTTGCACTTTGGAACAGGTGCGCGGCGATCATTTTTGCGGAGAAGGCAGTCATGGCCAACTGACATTGTGGATTGCTTTAACAGTCGAGACATGGGTCCTATGGAACTTGACCGGTGGTCTTAACGGAGGTCTCTTCCTCACCGACTGCACAAACGCTTCCCGAACAATGTTCATGAGCTTGAAGGACCTCGACTGGGATGCCGAGTGCTTGAAGTTCTTTGGCGTAAAGCACACCTGCTTGCCAAAGATCGTCTCAAACTCTGAAGTTTACGGCAAAGTATCATCTGGTGCTTTCGAGGGCTTCCCCATTGCCGGTATGATCGGTGATCAGCAAGCTGCCCTTGTCGGTAACAAGGTGAGCAAACACTTTTGCGATTACTTATGACAAATGGCCCTGACCCTTCGTGCCTACTCTTTCAGTGTGTCGAAGTCGGTTCAGCCAAAAACACGTGAGTCCAGCTACATACGAGGATATTGTCTTCATACTGACTTTATTTGTCTCACAGATACGGAACCGGAGCCTTCATGTTGTTCAACACCGGCGAGAAGATTGTTCCATCCACCCACGGTCTCCTCACCACCCCTGCTTACCGCGCTGGCCCTAACGCTAAGCCGATCTACTCTCTCGAGGGTTCTATCGCCGTTGCTGGTTCTTCCGTAAAGTGGCTGCGCGACCAGCTCTCGCTCATCAGCGACTCCCCTGAAATCGGTTCCCTTGCTGGTTCCGTAAAGGACACCGGTGGTGTCTACTTCGTCCCTGCCTTCTCTGGACTATTCGCTCCTTACTGGGATGACTCTGCTATTGGTACAATCATCGGTCTCACCGGTTATACTACCAAGGCTCATTTGGCTAGAGCTACCCTTGAGGCAACATGCTTCCAGACTCGTGCTATCCTCGAGGCTATGGCCAAGGACTCCAAGTCTGAGCTTGCCGTCCTCCGTGTCGATGGTGGAAGTGAGTCGCTCACCGTAACCTGCTTCCGATCTCGGCATGTACTGATATCATAAATTCCCAGTGACCAACTCCGATGTATGCATGCAGTTGCAATCTGATATTCTCGGAATCTCAGTCGAGCGACCCGAGATGCGCGAGTCCACCGCCCTAGGTTCAGCTCTCTGCGCAGGCCAAGCACTCGGTCTTTTCGGCTGGGATCTCAGCAAGCCCGAGACATTGAAGAAGGTCAACGTCGCAGGCAAATCCGTCTTCGAGCCAAAGAATGACGAAAAAGATCGCGCTCAGCGATACAAGGGCTGGAATAGAGCCATTCAGCGCGCTATGAAGTGGAAGCAGGAGGACGGCGACAGCAGAGTCGAGGGCGCTTTCGAGGCTGACGAGCCAAAGATCACCAAGGGCTAGAGTGGAAACAAAATATCAGTAGGGCTTTGGGTTTGTCTTGATTCCATTTTCACCTATACCCGATCTGTCCTTCCTGGGTCTGGGCGACGCGTCGGCCTTCCGCGTTCCTTTAACATCAATCCTCATCATATATACATACTGTGTACCACGTTTCGTTAGGTTGTGTATCTGTTAGTCAAAGTAGGCAGTGATCCAAGGTAAAATAGCGCCGGTTAATTGGCCTGCGACCCCGATTCAGATTACGAGGTTCTCGCTGTCGACCTAGACGACCACTTCTTTTGCGGGTGTGGCCTTTCTCGCCTTGCTTGACTTGCAGGATTACAACGAAAATACTGAACAACTGCTCGAATGCGCTGCGATGGGTATATAACGAAAGGAATCGTACGAGCCTTGGGTATGACGGCCATGTGTGGAGGGAGGGCCTATGGCATGGCCCCTTGTCCTAGGCATGCAGCATGGCAGGCGGCTCCACCTCTGAAAACGACTATAGATTGTCCGGTTGCTTTTGCAGGCTGCGTGGGCGGGTCTTCATACCAATCTGTTTCTTTTCCCTTCAAGCTCGGCCGCCGTTTGACACTAGGCCGACTTTGTAGTTTCGCCGTGACTTCCAGCCCCGAAGAGCTTTTAGGCACAAGTTCCGGGTCAAGCATGCGCTCGTGTTCTGGATCTGTCATCCAGATCGACCGTCCGCAAGCTTCGCAATTACCCGAAATGTAGGGGCGCCAGCCAGTCGCTTTCTCTTTAGAAAGCTCTGCGACATGCTGAAATAGGTCGGTCTGTGTAAGCTTGTTTGAAGTTTGAAGTAGATCACTCTCGAATTGATATGTCTGTAGCATGGTGTCGACTATCATGCGATACTCTGCATAGTGGGCGGCCGGGGTTTCTGCCATGAGCCTGTTCACCAAGCGAGGAAACGAAGTTGTATTGTTGGAAGACCCTGATGCCAGAGCTGACAATGCTTCTGACAAAAGGTTACGAAGAGGGTCGACTACACCGGAGACGTCGTGCTGTACAGCAGCAGTCGCAGCGGATAGGTTTCTGGTGAGCCTTACGACGCTTGACACCAGAAGATACCAAGCTTCTTCCGCTTCTGATCTCGAAGATAGGCTAGTCTGACTAGCACAGACTTTGATTGCCATGCGCATAGCTCGTACAACTCGCGATATGGATCCGGACACATCGGAATCTTCTTGGAACACAGAAGCCATGACGAGGTCTGTATCAGGCTGTACGATTCTGTCTGCTGTCCTGAGACTTGCGGTAATATCTCCTTTGCATGACTCGAGCCAGATGACTGCATCATAGCTTTGCTGAGAAAGACACACCGCGGCTGCTTTACCCCGTTCAAGCTTTCTGTCGTGCTGCAGGTATGCGACTACGCCTTCGGAATTATATTCGCACATAAGGCTGATATATTGTAACCTGTGCTCCTCTGTCAGGCTGCTTGAAGCGCCTGCCAGAGCATCTTCTAGCGCGTCGGAATCCGGATCGAGCAGAGAGCGTAAATAAGCCATTTGTCGAAGTGGTAGGGTCCGTAGTGTTGCGAGAGCATCTGAATGACGCAAAGGCATGCTTTGCTCTACCAGATTTGCGACTCCCCAAATACCGGAGTCTACGAGATGAGGTATTGCTGTGATGATCTCGTCCTCCACCTCTAGACGCTGTCCAGCCCTTTCAGCAAGTGCTACGACTTCTGAGAGATTTGCAAAGATGTGCGAGCCCTGGTCCGGATCCCGCACGTAGACGGAAACTAGCTTTCTGTACCTTCGCCGAGATCTGTATATGCCTGAAAGAACCCTAAAGAAGGAAGCTTCTTCCAAGATTTGCAGGAGGTCGTCCGTGTATTCGGGCGTGTAGGCGGAAAGGAGGAATTCTAAGGCCAGTTGGCGATCTTCCCGTGTAGACATGTCCTGATCTCGAGCCAAATTGACGAAGAGACGGTGTGCTGCTTGATCATCGAGATGGACAAACTGTATGTACTTGGGGATGTTGCGGGCGACGAAGATATTGATAAAGGTACGGTCCATAGACGTGATATCGCCGGCCTCGCTGATGTTGAGCAGGCGTTCTATGATACCTTGCCTGTCAAGTGTGAAGCCGGCAGCATCTTCGTCTAAATACGAATCTTCCAATGCAATATCGAGACAATCTAGCATGGCTTCTGAATCGAACTGTAGCAGAAGACGGAGATAGGGATATGTTTGATCTGGCGGGCCAGGCACTTCTTTGCCACTGCCTTCGGGGTAGATGACCGGTTGTTGGGAGAAGAGGAAGGAGTAGAGCGACCTCTTGGCCGAGAGAGCTTTTGGGGCGGGTAGCGATTCTTTGCTGGGATGAGCTAGACCGACGAGCGACGCCGCCAAATATGCGTAGACTTGGTATGCATCCTGTACAGACGACTCAATTTCACTGTCTTCCGCAAGTATGCCGTGATCTGTATCTTCCGCTTCCTCAACCCATCTTGGCCTTTGTTGGCGATGGACTGTAATACGCCTGACCAGTCCTAGCAGCTCCACCAAAGGGCCGACGAAGTCGTTAAGAGCTTGTGTGTAGACGTATACCAAGGCGTTGTAAAGTCTATGCTTGGCACATAGGCGAACAGCCTGGTTAACATCGAGATATTCTGGTTTGAGATGCCAGATCAGGTTTTCCATTTCTTGTAGCTCATCATTGTCTTCGTGCCGTTGCAAGAGTTGTTGTGAGATGTAGGTAGGTATGGCTTGCAGATGATTTTGCAGGACAAATGGCTCTAGGCGATTCAAGAAGATACCCTCAATCCCTTCGGCTGCGTACCTTTCGTACATGTCTTCGAACAGGAAGTCGTGGTCCTCTATTACGAGACACGCTCGAATGGCAGCATCCACCAAAGTCTCGAAGAGACGTGTTCGATCGACGCCTCGACCAGATGGATCTTTATGTGTATTGTCCCGCATGCGCTCCTCGGAGAAGACATAATCCAAAGAAGCAGCCAGAATTTCCCGCAATTTGGGCTCGACGACTGCTTTCCTTGCTTCTGGATCGGAAGGCAGGCCTAGATTATTGTTAGACACTTGCGAGTCCCCTACTAGGACACCCGAACCGTCGTAATAGCTGACTGTCAGTTCGATGGCTGCGACTAAATCGCCGGCATCGACAAGCTGTAAAACTCGATCCGCCCAAGAAAGCAAGATGCCGGCTCGAACATCGGTTGCAGTCTAGACATATAGCGTTAAGAAGCACCAGGATGACCCAAAAGCAACGATTACTTACGAAGAGGAACATCTTGCCTTTGTAAGTCTTCAAGGCTTGCAAGGGCGGCAGCTGACGAGAAAGCTTGATGTCTTGGTCCACGAGTGTAGCTCGTTCGACGAGTTGACGATGCTCAGTATCTAATACCTCGACATACATCGCAGTCAAGATGATAAGGGTCTGTACGCCGTCATCAGCTATGTCGCACACACAAGTGTAAGGTCGCCTTACCTGAGCATTGAGCCACTGTACAGAAAGGATAGTATGATCTGCTTCATAGACGACTTGAGCGTCTTCTTCCGCTGATTCGGCAGGCTTATTGGATGAAGCAGCTTTAGGTTGGATCGGAACGAATCGCAGGGACTTTAGCGTCTGCTCTTTCCCCTTGGTTTTGTCTTTTGCTTGTAGACCACTATTTCGTCCATCTGCGATCCCGAGCTTCGTTTCTTGACGTAGCCGGACTAATCTGAGGCTCTTGTCCCAGGTGAAAGCGAGCATAGGCTCTTTTCCATCGATGGCTGGAAGCCAGGCGACGCATCCCTGTGTAGGGCCACCTCCTTCATCGTCCTTCTTTGAGACACCTCCGCGATTCATACACCTCCACCACGTCCGCGCAGACGGCTTGAGACCTGCTACTACTAGCTTGACTGGAGTAAGCAACGCTACTAGCGAGTAGTCTTCACTGAAATGCTTGGAAGTTCCTAAAGGCAGAGGCTGCATCGCCAAAAGCGTATTGACAGATTGTGATATGGCTGAAGTGCCATTCGTCTCGCCTGAAGGATATTTGCCTAAGATTCGAAGAACATCTGTATTTGCAAGTCCAAACACTTTGCCTAGTGAATGGTAGAAAGCAAGGCCCAGATTGTCACCAGAGACGATGGCTGTATGCCTTTCGCCGATAAAGCCTATATGTTGTATTATGCTCTTCTGGCTCAGATGGCCTTCGGCTCGTCCATGATTGACTTGTTCTATGAAAGTAGGCTGTACCGAACGCGCCGGTACTGATGGTTTATCCAGAGCATACAAATGGATATGACCGCTTTGATGCCCTACTGCAATGAATGTCTGATCCGACGAGATTGCCAAAGCGGTAACTTTTCCACAAGGCTTAATGATAGAATCGTTTCCACATACGCAGCGCAGCGTCTGCGAGAAGTCAAAGACCATAGTCCAGCCTTTTGCCGTGCCTATACAGATAATGCCGCTAGCTGCCATTGCCGAAGGTTCGCCTAATTGTGCAGTAGAAGTCCTATTGGGAGCTCCGTTCACACCGCTCGGTGGCATGATACGGTATGTAACCTTGCGAAGCATTGTCCACCGGAAAGGCGATACGTAGGCAGTGTTTTGGGCGCGCCGCAATGACTGAGCTGGTGACTTCGCCGACTGTGGTGTGTCTGTGAAGAGCTCTGATGGTGATGGTGAAACACCTCGGACACCCTGCTGACCATTCAGGCTGCCTAATCGTTGATGTCCAGGTGCTAAGAATTCGCTGATGTTCGACATCGACGAATGCCTACTCGCGAACTGAGATCTCTGCATCTCCACAGGCAGCTCGCCGATAAATGATGCGTTAGGGCTGCCATTTGCGAAGCCATTCAGGTCAGGAAGCGTTGATGATTGCGATAAAGAGCGGAAGGACGATGAATGGGAAAGTGATGGCGCTCCAGAAGTAGACCTTAGACGTGAAACGAGCGGGTTCATGGGCGGTCTGCGTGGATGACTTGGCAGACCATGGTAGAAGGAGCCGGTAGAAGACGATGAAGGCAGTCGCGGCGGGTGCGCAAATGCTACAGACGACGAAGAAAGAGATGGAGAAGAGGGAGCGGGCTGTTCAATGATCTTGCGACCATCCTGGAACGACGACGCCTGAGAGGTAGTTGCTTCTGGCTTGCCCTGAGATCCAGTCGGAGTTCGCAGCTCTTGTTCGCTTGTCTAGTATGACAGTAATAATTAGTAAGACTGATTGGAGCATCCATAACACCTTCAACGCACAAGCTCGTCATCGTCTAGAATACCCCTAAGCCGCTGGGAATAGTCCTGTCTGCCTTCAGCTGCATCCTTCTTGAATGTCTGAGTATCTTCATCGTCCACTCCATCATATACAAAGCCTTCTTCATCGTTATCTTGGTCTCCAGCTGCGTTATCATCATCATCTGCGTTTAGGGCCGACTCCATCGCGCTTGCATAGTCCTGATCCTGCTCGGTTTCTTCAAAGTCATCGTCTGAAGACGTATCGTGTCCATTGTCCAAGTTCGAGGCTATCGGAGATGTCTTGAATCTGGCTGTATCGTCGTCCGCAGCTTTGGACGTGCTCTTTTGGCCATTGATGCTGCCTGAGCCGCGGGCACCGCTGGCCATGGCAGGCTATCCTTGAAGAAGTCGCAACAATGCGAAGTATCGTCTTTTGACGTTTTCAAAATGATGGTTCGTATCGAAAGGAACAGGTTGACGGGCATTACGGGCTATAAAGTGTACTTCTTCTGAGATATCTGATTGCTGAGTGACGTGATGCTACAACAAAGGTATACCTACTAATCTGATTCCTGCAACCGTTTCACACTCACTACTGCCCGGCTGTCACCCAAGGCTGCCGGTCCATTGGACATTGATTCTTGCTGGATTCCTGGAGGCGTAGAGACGTTTCAATATTTGTGCAGGCAGTCATACTTGAACAGCTCAGGCCTACCGCGTTAAGCCAGGTCAAAAGACAATGAAGGTGAAACTGCAAGTCGAAAGATAGTTAGTCTGCTGAAGCTCGCACAGTGATAGTATTTGCGTGCTCTTACGATATGTGTGCATTCGCCAAAGACTATGTGAGCTGCGTCAGCTGGGTTTACTCTTTTTGCCTGAAAGAACGCCTACTCAGAGGACAGTCGTCGCCGGGTACTTTGCAGTTTGGGCAGCATCCTTCAAACGCTACTCTACAGATTCCACAGACATCCTCTTCATCGTCATCCTCGTTGGCGTTGTTGTCTTCGACCGACGCGTCGCCCATCGTCGCATCTCCTGCTCGCTTGTCCTTCTGTCGAATCTCCCATCGCCAGCTCGCAACAGCATTGTACGACTTGATCTTGACCTTCATGGTGAAACGAGTTTGGTCATCAGGGCGTGTCAGTGGGTACGAATCGATTACAGAAGAGGCAAGGTAATTATACGAAGCAAGCAAGAAGGAGAGCGAGAATCTCAGATCTCCAAACACATATCTCAATGATTGATTAATTGCATTGCTGAAATGGTATGCGCTTGCTTTGGGACTTTCAAGAGTCCGAAACAGAATGACAATTAACGACATTTATGCCTTGCCCTTTCGCTTGAGCTCCTCTGAAAAATCCATATACAGTCAGTAAGGCTACCATGAATCTGTCAGAGAATAGATTACGCACCCTCCTCTTCGCGGGCGATCTGCTCATCGATCTTTGCGCCCTTGGATGGCTCGTTGCCTGCAGAACGACGCATCAGCATGTTATTCAGAGCACGCACATACGCTACAGGTATAGCGTATGTGCGGTAGATGGCGGCTGGAAACTTACCGTGGCTTTTAGCAATGGAAGTTGGGTGCTTCAAGGCCTCTGCATGCGCTTCGTCCTCCTTCTTTTCCTGCTTCTCCTGAGCCTTCTCAGCGTTTGCTCTGTTACTTAGAGATCGCTGGTCATGGTAGTCGTTTCCGACGTGCGAGTTCTCCTTTCCCTCGTCGAGCTTGGGTCCGGTGTGCTCGTCTTGCTTTGTTGGGTGAGGGTGTTGGTCACCGTCGCCTGTTACTATTCATTAGTATCATCCATGTATAAACCTCGTTAGAACGGACCCATGTGAGCTGCGGAAAGACAGGCCATGTCAGCGAAAGTCGATTAGCCCAAGTCTTCTTTCGAGCTCACCATCAGCGTGTCTGTGACAACAAGTGTCAGCATTCTGTACACTGTGTAATGTTCGAAAGACTTACGCGAGTGTGGTAGACATGGTAGGTTGATGTATGCGAGTTAGCAGTGGATGAGAGAGAAGCAAGCTGGTCCAGCCAAAAATCTAGCCTTCCACCCGCAAATAATCGAGGCGACGTCATAGAGAGCCATCAAGGCACAGCGTCAAAACGCAATGAGAGTGAATAATTGTCGTGAGAAAGCAAAGCGAGGAATACAGAAGCTACATCAGAAGACTTGGCTGGAATGCACCTTCTCTCGCGAGCAGGTCCGCAATGCTTTCTACTCTCTGGCCGGCGTGACAAAGAACGACAAGAGTCCGTTGTCAGGTATCTATACCTCCTGAAGTACGTTCTCTTCGTCCGTAAAGAGTGCCTCTCGCAATTTGGGCGGGTACTCCAGCAAGTATTCGACAGTTGCGAGCTGTTCATGAATATCAGTATCGGGTAGAATGGTCGTTTGGAAGGCTCTTACCCCGGCTCGAATAAGAGCCTGCTGCGTTGCTAGCGGCGTCTGGCCATCAGGCTTATGAGGGATGTGAATCTCGGGAGAAACGCCTTGCCAATCGTAGCTTATAAGCGTAGTAGGCTGAGTTTCCAGCCTGATCTGAGGCAGTCGAGTGTGTTCGTCGTAGAACCCTCGAACAGGAGATCTTCTCCTTCTTCTCTTCTTGGCATGCTCTGCACCTGCTTCACCTGTATTGACCGCATCGATGCTCATAGTACTCTCGTCGCCAGCTTCAGCTTTCACTGGATGTTGTTTCACAGTATCCACAGCTGGTGATCTGCCTCTTTTCCTATCGTCCGGTTCATCGTCTTCATCTCCGCTGACGATCTTCTCTCTCTTCTTGTATTCCTGCAAGCTTTCGTATTCCTCTTCATCTCCACTTAGTTCCCACGTTCCTGCTCTTTCTTCTTCGACTTCTCTTTCCAACGTCTTACCCAATGTAATAGTATGATGAGCAGAATACGATTTCGCCAAATGAAGATAAGCTCTATTCCTCTCTCGGGTAATTTTCGCATATTCAGACATCCAATTGTATCCATTCATATGAGGTGCCGGTTTCCTAGCTTTTGATTTCTCCCACTGCTCGCCGAAGGGAGTCTGTCCGTTCCCTCCAAACTGAGGAGTCGCTTGACCTCCTACTGTCCCAAACACAGTAGCGTTATATGATTTAGGAACCCGTAAGATATTATAAGGCGATTGCTTGTCTTTGCGGAACCGCCAGCCTTTCTTCTTCCTTCGACCTCCTTTCCCATCATCCTCGTCTGAAGATTCAGCTCCGCCATCTTTCGCAGGTTTTGGAGCTGGTACAGGAAACTTCGCCTGAGCATCTGGTGTCATTGTAGGTGTTGCTCCAGCCATCTCGAACGCTTCGGCTATCTTCATATAGGCAGGCCTTCCTGGCCCACGCTTCTGTGCGAAGCCACCGACTTTTGGCATCGCGAGTGTAGTATTGTCGATTTCGGGGTCGTATGACTCGGAATAAGCTGGAGAACCTGGTACCAAGCCTTTGGCCAGAGCGGCAGCTTCGTAGTAGTCATCGTCTACATTCTTGCCATCTGCGGAAAATGATTAGCATGAATACTTGCTTAAACAGAACAAAGAGCATTCGACCTACTTTTGACGAATCTAGCCCCAAAGACTCTAAAACAGTTTCCAGCAGACACAATAGTGACTTGTCTCGATTTCAAGTTCGTATGCAATCTACCAATATTGATCAAAGTTTCCTTCTCTTCCTGCGAGCAGTTGATCTTGTTTATCCAAGGATTGCGACGGAAAAAGTATAGAGAGTCTCGGAAACCTGCACATCTTGCTGCATCTATAGCTAGCATGTAGACTTTGCCAGCGTTCTTTTTAGTCGTAGATACAAATGTTGAAGCTTTGTACTGACGACCTGTGGGAGAATGACAAAACAAAATCAGATCGTTTCGCTTGCATCGAGTAAACCAGGCCTACCTCCAAGTAAATTCCCAGCTGCGTCAACCTTCTTTTCGCCTGCTTCGTCTATAGGAAGATTGGCTTCATCAGGCGCTAGGCCATTACCCTTCTTAGCGGTCTTTTGTCTGTCATTCCTGCTAGCGGGCGTCCCTGTTCTCTTCTTGCCATCCGAGTAGAACATACTTGGCGTCGATGCACCACTTCCAGGAGCTTGCGAAGCATCTCTTGAATCAGTCATGCTTGTATTGTGCCCATCTTCATCAAAGTCCGCCGCACTGCCATCTTCGTCTACATCCATAGACTCCTCTCCTTCGGCATCTGCACTAGCTCTCGCTTTGCCCTTGCTTGGGTCCCATAGTCTGACGCGGAATGTACCGTCTCTGTCCTTCTCCTTACCTTTCGGAGGTCTACCTCGCTGCTTCTTCGTACCGTCTGTGGACGTCTGCTGTGGCTCTCTATGTTTCACCTGCGGCAGCTCGAAGAACTGAGGCGGTTCCACACTACCGCCTGTCTGCGAGCGAGCCTGTCTTGTAGACTCTCGACGCGGCCGGGGTGACTGGCTGTCAAAGTGTTTTCTGCGCCTTGTCGTCCGCACAGTCCCATCTTCCCCGAAATCATCCTCTTCATACTCGTCCCCAGAACTATCAGGTAAAGGTAACGGCGCATTCAGGAAGTCATCGCTAGCTCTCGAAGAACCAGAAGGAGATCCCGGCTGGCCTAGGTTTTGCGACTGTTGTTGGCTAGCTGCATTGCTTGGAAGTCGGTGTTGCGAAGCAAATGGTCCGTCATTGCGTACTGCTGGCAATGCTACAGCAGAAGGAGCGGGAGGAGGTCCAGGTTGAAGATGTGGATATAGCTGGGCAGGTTGCGGGCTGGCATAGGCTTGATGAGGAGCAGCAGGAGAAGGTAAAGCAGACGTAGAAGCTGTGGGCGTTGTTGCAGGGTTAGGGTTATACCCTTTAAGCTTGATCTTCATTTCTGTCCTTCGCGCAGAGAGAAAGCAGAGTCGAAGACACGTGCGAGGTAATAAAGCAGATGTAGTGCAAGAGTCTAGAAGATTCAGTTGAGTAGCAGTACTATAGCTGATCATTGCAACAAGATTGTTGTGTAGTTGCTCTGCGCTTGCTTTTGTATCTCATTTACGCCATGTTGAAGTCGTTTCTCGTCACGACCGACTCGCTGAACACTTGAAGTCGTCGGCGCCCTTGCCTACCTACTTTAGGCTTATTCTGTGCAGTCACATTGAACACGGATTCAGCTGTCTAAGCAGTCAAGAGCAGCTGCCTTTGGTCTGACGAGTCGCGCTTGTTGAACGTCGTCAGCCAAGTGTCCACAGCTCGCCGCATCCAGGGACTTCATCCAGTCTCCTTATACACTCCTCCATTACACTCGGAATCCTGCCTTCGCTCCCATCATGTCCCTCAAAGACCGTATCTCATCGGTCATCTATCACGAGAAGCAGGAACCAGACTCGAGTCTGTGCGCACAGCACTGTCTCAACTCTCTGCTCCAAGACCATATATTCGAAGCTACAGATTTAGCAGATCTAGCGAGACAGCTGGATGAACTCGAAGCTCAGGCTCATGGAGTGAACGATATCATGCAAGCTCCCCAAGAGATGGAGGCTTCAAGTAGTTCTGGAAGGACAAAGAGACAGCCATCACCTCCTGGTGTAGGGCATAGCAACCTAAATGCAGATAGAAGCAGAAATGTGAGTTTTACACCCAAACAAGCGTCATGACCTGCTTAGTCTGCCTGCACAGATGGACGACTCTGGCTTCTTCAGCTCACAAGTGATGGATGAAGCACTCAAGCCTTTCAGTCTGCAGCTGGTGCGATGGAGAAGCGAGCGAATGCGTCCGCTGCATGCTGCGCCAGAGTAGGTTAACTTAAATTCAAAGTCATGCTTAAGCTGAATATGTCGTAGGCAACAGCAAGCCTTTGTATTCAACTTCAAGGAGCACTGGTTCTGTATCCGCCGATTCGGCCACAGCAAGCACTTCTTTTTCGACCGTGAGCCGCTTCCTTTACAAAGAGGTCGTTCCATACTGAATCACCTACAGTAAACTCTTTCCACCCTGTTCCTAAGCATGTTTCACCCCTCTACCTCGGTCTTCAGATCGATCAGGCAGAACACGAAGGCTACAGCGTCTTTGTCGTCCTGTCTTCGGATTCCGAAAATGGCAGCCTGGTCAATGCTACCCTTCCGGCCTGTCGAGCAGACGATGAAGTCTTCTCGATAGCTGATAGTGCTCGCATCTCTGCTGGAATGACCAGCGACTCTACAGCACAGGACAGAGCCAGTCAGGCGATGTTAGACGATGAGACGCTCTTCACAAGCTCTGGACATGGGCCCGTCCTTTCATCGGGCTTCGGCAACGAGGACGAAGAACTGAATCGAGCTATCGAAGCATCTCTATCTGGCCATGTTCCTCCCAAATCAACCGCTCATCAAGCCAGCGAAACCCATATGGACGAGGATCCCGAGCTGGCAGCCGCTATAGCCGCAAGTCTGGAAGGCAGCCATACATCGACGCGTGAAGACACACCTATGGAGCAAGAAGAAGAAGAGCCAGAAGAGGAGAAACCTATGACTGCTGAGGATATTCGAAATGCCAGATTGGCTAGATTTGGCTGATCGATCGCATGAGCACGTCGTAGCTAGAGGAAACGTAGAACGTGATTATTCTACAATGAATAAACAAGGCCCTTGCTGGGTGTCTTACGTCTTACACGCATCTCGTACAACCAAACATCCGCGCACGTAGGGCTAAATGGGCAGTTCCGTCTTGTCTCGGGTACTGTACACTTTGGTCGGGCTGAATGTGGCAAATCGAATGCAAGTCGGCAGGTTGGTGTAGTGGCTATCACGCCTCTTTCACATACACGCGTGAATCCAGAGGAGGTCGAGGGTTCGGTGCGTTTTCCTGCTTTCCTGCGAGCTTCCCGAGAGATCCGGTTTCTTACCTGTCCTTCTGCAGAACCCCCCACCAGTCAATTGCTTTTTTGGCCTTTTTAGCTCGTTCTGACAGTGCCCCTTGATGTAGCGATACTGCCGTCGAAACGGCTGCTCCAGAGAGGTCGTGTTGGGTCCGTAGAGTCGACCTGGCTCTTCTTCTTTCCAATTGACATCTTTGCATCATGCGCCAATCTGTCGTCTAAGCTCATCAGCTACATCTGATTGCCTACACACAATGTCCTCCGTGACATGCAGAGCCTGCGCTCCTGCAGCCAAGAGCTTCAGAAAGCGGCTCGCCCAAGGTCTCAAGGCCAGGACACTATCGCAAGTCGCAGCAACTCAAAGTGCTACACCAACATCAACGTCTCCTAATACTCAAGCAGCATCGCGAGTCCAGCTCATACGCCTATTGCAAGATCTGTCGGCATTGCTGGAAAGCGCGACCGGGAAGAGCAGACAAGTAGCTTTCAGCGCGCATGAGGGAGGGATAGAAGAGGAACAAGAATGGAGGACACGCTTGCAGTCTGCCCTCGAAGATCTGCAGGCTGCGAAAGCGAGGAAAACGAAGGTTATCAGTAGGCAGGACTGGCTCGTGGTAATATAGCTGCCCAGACTGATATATAGGATCTTTAGTACTATCTGATTCATATCAACAAGCTGCGGACATCTCGCTAGCATTATTAGACGATCCTCTGAGTTCCGACCAAACGGCCTACAGGACCTTGAAAGCTAGACAGGTTCGCAACAGCAGCACGATTATCAGCTATGCAGCTTCGCCATCACAGGAAGGTGACAAGCTATCTATATCTTCGCCCTGGCTTAAAGAAGCGAACATCGAAATCCGCGAACTGGAAAAACAAGGTAGGCATACATATTCCGTGACAAGCATACGTTGACCTGACAGGCTCATCAGACACCAATGCACCTCTTCCGCCATCTAGCTGGACAGCCATTCATGCGGCCGACATCGTTCTTCTGGCTTCGACACCTCAGAAGAAATCGGATCTCGCTCGTCTAAGCCGGAAAGCGAATGTATTCCAGCTGCAGCCGCGACTTGGATCGTCTGCCACTTCTCAATATACAAAAGTCCTAGCGCCTGCCGATGCATCTCCGTCTGGCCTGCAAAGCATACCGCTGGATGTTTCGCAAGCACTGGAAGCCAATGCTCTTTTGCGATCCACCGAGCCCTATATGGGCTCTGCGATGCAAAAGACAAGCGACTTCTCTTCCCTCCTTCTATCGTCTGGAATACCCCAACTTCGAGAGGTTCTAAGCAGTATTTCGACACCTCTGTCAGCTGCAAACGTTCGTTCGTTACAAGAGAGCACGGCTCTACAGCTTGTGACATCCCTTCTAGCCTCTCTCGGATCATCACTGGCTGATGCGAAATCGTTCCTACACGACGCGAGCGCCGAATTGGGGCAACTAGAGCTTCGCGCTGCGCGAGACAAGCGTCATTCTCAAATAGAACTAGGCTTCACAGATATGGGTTATATGGACCTGCACGAACTAGTTGCGGACCATCCCCCGTCTTCCGAAAAGCACGCCAAGACACAGCAGCCAGCAAACGCTAAACAAGATACAGAACCAGCAAAAGATGTAGTACTGTTAGAAGATGGAAAAAGAGATGTGGAAGATGCCCTCGAAGGCAAGAAGAGCAGGCTGCATTGGTGGAAGCTGCCCTTCGGCCGGGCAGACGACATCGCACCTGAATTGGCCAATGCTCTGGTTAGCTACTTTGGCGGCCTTGAGCGAAAGGTGAGCGGATCCGAATCATCAGTGAGGCATCACTGACATGTTGGGCAGCTCATCTTCGAGACCGGCCGACTATCGGAACGCTCACTAGCTCTATCACAGTTAGTTGATGGACTGTTCAAGCCACCAGCGACTTTCACACAGCGCCCGCAGCATGCTGTCTCACTCCATTCTGCTACTCTACAGAACAGTTTGATGTCACTATCTCCTACAACCCAATTCGGCTTTCCTCCTCCTTCCCATCCCTCTCCACTCAATCTACGCCAAACATCCCTGACACAAGCTATTGCCGATCGTAAGAAACAGTTGATCTCCCCAGGAGGACCTATTGAGAAACTGCAGCGCCGAGCACAAAGCGCTGTGTTCCAGTTCTATGGTATATCTGGAGGAGCAGGAGCATTGTCTATCTTCCTTGCACAAACGCCTATGCAGGAAGTGAGCGTAGATCTGCCGACCGCAATCGGAGTTGGCTTACTGGGTGGTGTGACGGCATTGTGGAGGCTGCAAGGCCGTTGGAAGAAGTCAAAGAAGGCATTCTGGGAAGACTGGAAGCGTGCCCAAGGAGGCCTGAGCTACGATCTTCAGGTTCGTTCGGGTTCAGCCAGAAAGACACAGATTGCTGATGACCGTACATGCTACAGACCAATGCAGATCATATACTCGAACAAAAAGTCTTCATTAAAGCTGATACCGCAAGACATCTTCTGCGGCAGCAATTGAAGGAAAGATCAGCGGGGCTGGCAGACATAGAGAAGCGCCTCAAGCAGTATAGTGCTGAGTCAACGCGGATGCGATCTGCTTAAGCAGCGCCCGGCTAGCCATCCCTTTCCTTTGGTGTTGGGTGAAATGAGAGTATCCTCGCATCGCACCGACGCCTATCCGCCATGTCCTAATCTGGTCAAGCCATGCCCCAATTTGGTCAAGTGACCAGTTCGGATGTTGACAGTCTTAGCAGAGCAATGGAGAGAACGCTAAAGCACTCTCTTTGCCAGCCATAGTATTGTGTACTATAACCACTGACCAGCTGCGTTGGACAGCAGACAGCGCCCGATCTGACGCTTGACGTCGACAATAACCGACTTGAGCGATGTGGGTAGCCTACCTGCTTCAAAAATTCCCTGACGATATGCGAACGGCCTGCTGTGGACAACGAAGAAAGGGCTGGAAGAGGACTGAACATCGAGCATACATGCAACTACAGCCGACATAAGGATCACTTATACATCACATACAACGCTCAGAAAGCACGACACTCATGCGACTACCCACAGGACCGGAGGTCGGCCGGGGAGACTGAACACACTGGGCGAAGCAGGCGTTCAGCAGGCTGGGTAGCGTGCTGCATTGACTCGGATGTAATGACAACGCTCTCTGCACTCATCCGCCCGTGTAGCTCAATCGGCAAAGCGTCAGACTTTGTATGTCGAAATCTACTAAATTTCTAGCGAGTTTGCGCGACTCGATCAATCATGGTTTGTGGAGCTCTCGATCAATGGCCTGAGCGCGTTGTAAGCAGAAGAGGTACTATAAAACAGGACGTGAGCTGCTGGCAGCTCACAGAAAAGCAGATTTATCTAGTAAAACAACGACGAGGCACTGCTTCGTAAATTATGATTATCCCTGAGCAGCTCAAAGACCGATTACATTCGTGAGCACTTCCTTCATTAGATGATAACTTCTTTGTAGATTCGTTAACAGCGTACTACGTCAAAAAGGCACTGGGAACCAGTCCCTGCCGTCCGTCTCTTATTCGTCGCACTATGTGCCAGTGCTCGTCCGTTTCGTCAAGGATCTGAACACAGCATCGTCAGTCAATCAAAGGTTTCATCTGCTGATGTTCTCCCTCACCTCCACCATCTCGCCGGCAGAGACACTCAGTTCCTCTTCCCGTTCAGCGTCGAAGGAGTAGCGTACGCCTCGCAGAGGTAGTGAGTCGTCGCCTTCTTCCATGTCTTCATGATCGTACATGCTTTCGTCTTCTGAGCTGGTCACCGGTCTAGAGCTGTTCGACTGGCCACGATCGCGGGACATGGCTGCTGCATCGAGTTCAGCAGCCCCGTGCGGGTGGCCAGCTGATAGAGCCGCTGTAGCAGCTCCCAAAGTCTGTAGCACTCCGGTCGATGTCTTGCTTTTGGCCTTTTCTTGATTTGCAGCGGCAAAGGCGGCTGCATAGGGTAAGGGCGACGTTGAGGGCGTGCCTGTCGCGTATTTGGGGTCGTAAGGAGGGACGATAGGTATCGGGTAAGATCGCTGCTCCTCGGTGCGCATGCTCAATGTGATGATAAGCGCAATAAGAACGCAAAGGAAGATGATGCCCAGCGCGATTGCGATTGAGATTAGGATGACGAGCCCGACGGCGAGATGATCTGCTGACAATGTCTCAGTGATGAGGTCTACTTGCTTAAGGTGATGACTTACTGTTTCTCGACCAAGTCTTGTTACTATTGGCGTAGAACATGCCAGCCAAGGCACCTGCTCCACCCGATGTTGTCGAGGTCAGGAGATATGGATACCACGTACGCCCGTCGAACAAAGCAGAGGACACGCTTCCAACATCCTGCAGGTTTAGCTGTCCAGAGACCAGCAATGCCCGATCACGAGATGCGAAGATCCCGTTGGCCGCGTCGGTTCCTGATGTCAGAGGAATGACAGCCATCTGCTGCACTCTTGTGCTCTCCGCATCAGGATCGCCTGACTTATCCATTCCTATGGTCGACCAGGCCGAGCCATCCCACCTCACTATGTACGCTTCACCGCTGACAGCCGAGGTACCGGCTGCAAATACGCTGTCATCGCTATCTGCTGTGATGGTGCTAACGGGACCCGGAATGTGATCTGAGGAGACAGCTGACCAGGACGATGTTCCGTAGTTCCAGACATTCAAATAGTATGAAGTGTTATTTGCAACGAAAGTGCCGCCGACATACAGTTGAGACTATCCTAAAGTCAGCCACATCATTAAGGGCCGTCTGAAATGACTCACATCTGCTTGCACCAAGCTAGAAACCACACCCCGTAGTCCTTCGCCGTATGCCGTCCAGCTTTGGCTTGCACTGTTGTATTCGCAGACGGAATAGCACGAGACGCCAGCAACAGATGTGAAGTAGCCAGCAGCTATCGTGTTGCCGTCTTTTTGCGACAAGGCAGTAACATATGCATCAGTTTGAGGAGCCACAGCGATTGGACTGAGTAAGCTGGTAACCAGGTTGTAGTTGTAGAGGGGTCCTGCATTGGCAGCCTCGGACGAATCGCCTCCTAGCCATAGAATGTTGTCTATAACGAGAAGCTGTCGCAGTGGGCCGAATGCTTGAGCAGTCGCCAATGGCTGAAGAGACCCGTCGGATCGGAGAACGGCCACGTTGACTGCATTGCCGCCGGTCAGAGAAAAGCGCCCCGCAATGATAGTAGTTTCCTCTTTGGTTGAGGTATTCGTCCAGAAGGCAGTAGCCAGTATGGCCGGTTCTGTTGCATTGCTCAGATCCGACGATGGCAAGGACGACGGTACCGAGAGTACACTCGATGTCGCTTGCCGGCGCGAAAGGCGGTTCTTGAGACCACTAGTCATGGCAGCACTTGGGACCGCCGACGATGTTGCAGAGGAGGCAGCCACAGATGCAGCAGAGCTTGTAGCGACTGTCTCGTCAAAGGATAATCTTCTTCCTGCCAATCCTGCTTTAGATAGCATCGCTAGAGGCGAGCTCAGCATTTGATTCAGGCTTTGCAGATGGCCAGCGAGGTACGTGTCCTGACCATTCAGGGAGAGCTGTGCCACTTCGAAATCTCCGGAGGTGGACGCATTATTAGCAGAAACGGACGAGCTGGTCCAAGACCATATACTAATCGGTTGCCCGCTGGAGGCAAAGACCAGGTCGTCATCTCCCAGAGAACTTACGATTGTTGCCAGACTACTGTCAGATAATCCGGGCACGGCTTCCCAAGTTCCCAGTAGGGATGCGTACTGAGTGCGCGCTCGCCCATTGAGACCGGTCACCCTGCCATCGACAGTGCTGTTGAAGTCGCCAGCAACGTACAGATAGCCGTTCGCGAACGCTGCACTGGAAATCGCCCCGGAGAGGCCGCCATTTGGCGCCTTCGTAAGACCGCCTGAAGATAGGAGCAGGATTGACTGGGCTGATAGTGCTGAAGTGGTATAGTTGAAATTTCCCATCAAGACCGTAAAGGCACCATCGAGACTTTGTAGTATATTCGACACACTAGAGCCCGGAGAGAGTGCAAAACCGATGCCGTCGAAGTTCGTGGCAGAAGATCGCGAAGGCAGAGACTGAGCGGAGCGGGAGGCAGCATCAATCGTAGGTGATGTACTGCTCGTAGAACCGATCGGCCACTCCCATAGGCCATATCCTCTGGTGTATGCGATGCTGCCATTTGTAGGGGCAACCGTCCGAACCTGATTGGCGCCGCTGCCTACTTTGACGACTGTGCTACCTCCTCCATCGGTGTCCTGTGCTATCACAAGCACTTTGTCCGCGATGAGATAGTACTTGTCGCCTTTATCCGCAGCCAATACGGCGCGTTGTGAGCTGGAGAGACGCATGGTGACTTTGACTTCTTGATTCTGGCTGATTGGGCTAATGACTCCGGTATATATGGTGTTCCAAGTATCGAATGTCACTTCCTGATCTACAGTAGTCGTTTGCGAGGTGGTGGCGCCTGTACCGCTTATTTCGACAGTAACGTCGACAAAGCCTCGCTGACCGCAGGTAGCATCGAACGAGCAGGCGGGAGTGAAGAAGGAGATATCATAGGCGCCGTCTTGCGCGATGTAGGGATACCAGGTTGCGACCGCGCTATCATCAGGATCTGTATTGACCGGTGTGGGTGCGCAGATCATGCCTTCTCCAGTACCAGAGACCACCGTTGATGGTACATCGTGATGATTCCAAGGAATGCTGCTGGTTTCGCCATGGGTGCTAGATGATCTGCCATAGACCGGGTATGGTCCGGTTGAGCACACGCCTTGGCCGTAGCCTGTGTTTTGCGTATCGATAGAATAGGAAATAGAGCCTGCTGATAGCAGCTGCAGCAAATGCAAGCCCGCCTGCGTTCCATAGTGTGTATTTAGCGTGATTTGAAAGCCAGTGATTGTGGTGGTTCCGTTGCCGGAGCCAGAGATGAGGAAGTCCTCGTAGGAAATCGACTCATCATGTGACAAAGGACAGGAAGTCGAGCAAGTCGAAATTGCAGATGATGAAGAGGTAGGATCGACTCTGTATGAGAGTGTGAGAACTTCGTTCGTAGGTATCGCGACAATGCTATGTGGCTGTGTCAGTCTAATTTGATGTATCGAGAATCTACATTCTTACCTGAAAGTCTCTGTTCCTGCACCTCCTACATTGGTATTGCCAATGCGAACACCTCCCACCTCCAGTGGGGTGTAAAGCCTGGCTGTAATTCTGCCAACTGTGTTTGCACGAGCTAGCCATGTCGAGCGGTCTGAACCATCTTCTCCAGCCGGGCATAGTATGTTTTTAGCATCTTGATACTGAGGGTTTCCCGTGCTGTCTGATGAAGACAGCTCTGCACTGGTAAGGGCGATTGGCACGAGACTGCTTCCCAAAGATGCGGGGATCATGACAGTTGAATTGCCATTCGTGGTACCATTGAAAGGTTGCAGTTCGATAGTCCCGTTGTTCCCAGCAGCGACCACGACGGTGTTGTTCGCAGATGTGGAGTTGAGCCAGTATGTCGAGAAATCGCCGCCGACCAGTAGCGACCGGGCAGAGGAAGTACTGTTCGTTACGCGAAGTGAACGGATGGCCGTATCGTCGCCAGGAAGCCCACCAAAAGGAAGCGCAGTCCAGCTTTTCATTCGCAGATCCAAGGTTGCGATTCCTCCCTTGAACTCCGCGCCGCTCCCCACCGGTCTTGCGAATTTTCCTCCTAGATAGAGCTTGCCATCGTTGATATCGCATGCCAGAGCATATACTGGGCCATCGACTCCCTGCTGAACAGAACTGATCGAACGGCTTTTGGTATTGTAAACAGCCAGATTCGCTGACGCAGATCCATCCTCCAAGGCCGTGAACTCTCCTCCTACATACACCTCTTCCTCACTGCATTGCGCGATAGCGTAGATCTGGCCATTCACGCCTGCCAAACGAATTGCACTACCAGAATGATCGACCGAGATGAGAGATGCTTGAGGCTGTGAGGTGTTGTATGGTGGTATATAGCTTATTTGAGAGTCGTACAGCTGGATCGTATCGAATGCGCCTGCAATAGCAACAGATCCTAGCGCGTCAAAATCGATTTGAGGCCTGTTTTGCGAGTTGGGAGGTGCGGCTAAGACAGTAGGAAACCATTGGAAGACTGTTACGAATACTGCAACGTATATAAGGAGTGTGCTTTGGCTGCTGCGAAGCCTGCGTGGCATCTGGGTGGATTCTTGAGCCAACAGGGGTTGTTTTCGCGCAAGTCCTGGTATATCGAGGTAAGGAAAGCGCGTACGGACACAGCGCAGTGCCTCAGCTGAGGCTATGTGGTTTGCGAACAGCGGCGAACGACACGAGAGAATAAGCGAGATTGGAGTCGAGTAAACACGGTCGAAGTCAGGACAAATTGTTCGGAAAATGCAGCGTAACAACTCATTTGACTGTGCACACATATTGAAGCTGACTCATATCGTAGACACTATGGTCCCCGCTGGTCTGCCCATACCTGAAGATGACGGCGCTTGCAGACACTTGGAAGGAATCGATTTACCAGCTGTGAAGCTACAGGCCACTAATGGCGACTATGTCGATGTCTCTACGCTTAACGGCCTCTCCGTCATCTTCTGCTACCCAAGAACTGGTGCTCCGGGAGAGGTGGTGCCGGAAGAATGGAACGCGATCCCAGGTGCTAGAGGATGCACACCACAGGCTTGCTCATTTCGGGATGCAATGGAAGATCTACGGGCTGCGGGCGTAGCCAGTGTCTATGGCTTGAGTACGCAGGACACAGCTTACCAGCAGGAAGCGAAGGATAGACTACATCTTCCCTACAACCTCCTCAGTGATGAGAAGCTGGAGTTTACAAAGGCCCTCAATATACCAACAATGCACTGGAAGGGCAAGGATCTGACAAAACGGGTGACGCTTGCGATCGAGGGACCTCGCGTCGTCAAAGTGTGGTACCCAGTCTTTCCAACCCATGAGAGTGCGGGGCAGGTGCTACGATGGCTCAAGAGTGGGAGGAGATAGCGCTGGGACAGGTCTTGCCCCGGGTCCAGGCTGTAGATGTGACCGTGGGCGACCGCGCATGTCAGACATGCAACCAAAACGCATACTCAGCAAATAGCCACGTATAAAATGGGTGCCGCAGTGCCCTCTTCTGGTTTTCCTTCTGCTATCAATAACTTCAAGCTGCTGACAGCTGCATCTGACTTTGGCTTCGCACGCGCGACAATGCATGTCAAAGCAGACGAGTCTGGCATATTGACACATGCGATCCTGACAAATCACGGTATGCCCTCCTAAGCGATACATCTCAAATCACACAACAGCCCAAATTCTGGAAAAGCCGGCTTCGACTAAACAATCCTGACGTTCGGTCAAGCTGGTCATCTTGATCTACAGCTTTTACCCTCAGCCTTAACATCTTCATCATTCGATAGGGGCTTAAGCTGTACAGCATTATCCGCGACTTTACCCCCTTCCACTGACAGTCCGGCTGACGACGTAAAGATAGGAAGGGCTCAGGATGTCTTATGCGTCAATACTCGCACCCGACGTGCAACAGTAGCTGACTTGTCTAGAGGCTTCAGACACTCAGGCCCTTTTGGCAACTCAAATAGGTTCTAGCTTTCCCCATTGGCCAGCAGATGCAGAGGATCGTACACAGGTATAGAGTGCTCTGCTATGCTGCAGTCATCACATGCGCCTTGCATTGCGTGGTCCCGAGCAAAAGAAAAGGCCGCATCTCCGCCCAGAGGCGGGAGGGGCGACCGGACAAGGAAGGACATTCTACAACGCGACAAAAAAAAGGACGTCGCCCATGCTGGGGCTCGACTGTGGTTCGAACAGTCTCAGTTTCAATGCTTCAGGATAGGACGGCAATTTGGACATTTACACCCAGGACATTCAGATGTACTTGAGGATACTACGGTACTACGTTAGTTGAGGAGCGGAAGATCGAGGGAGATTTCGACATACAAAGTCTGACGCTCTGCCGATTGAGCTACACGGGCGGATGAGTGCCGAGAGTGTTGTCATTACATACAGATCAATGCAGCACGCTACCCAAAAAGCAGTCAGTGCGGTCAGGCCCCCAGAAATGTCGAAACAAAAATCGTACGCTACCGCTACAAGAGTCAAGCACGATAACGCTGTGGCATCTACTGTTGCGAATATCGCGTCAGAACGAGCAAACTGTCTCTCGTTTACGACCCCGAAAGGCACTATGGTTTCGATGCTCGAAGTAGCCCAAGCGTTAGAAAAGGTTGGAGAAGCCCCAGAAGACTTCGTACCACTCATAGACGATGGTACAATCATACTCCAAGTCGTTCAAGACTCAGAAAATTCAAATAAAATGGTACAAAAAATGATCGAGGACGGATTGCCCCTC